>PISX010006288.1:0-98912 GCA_004024625.1 Mellivora capensis
GGGGGAGCTGGGAAGAGTCAGGTCCCTGGTGTGGCAGCGTGTCCTCGTAGATTTTCCTACTAAGTGTGTCCCCATGAAATCGTGTGTGATTCAGCTGTGCTGAAGAAGCAGAAGCTGGGAGGCTGGTGAAGAGCCTTTTTTTTTTAAAAATTCATTTATTTATTTATTTGACAGAGATCACAAGCAGGCAGAGAGGCAGGCAGAGAGAGGGGAAGCAGACTCCCCGCTGAGCAGAGAGCCAGATGTGGGGCTCCACCCCAGGACCTTGAGACCATGACCTGAGCCGAAGGCAGAGGCCTAACCCGGTGAGCCACCCAGGTGCCTCAAGAGCCTTTTTTCCCCCAAAAAATCCAGTCAGCTAAACAGGTGGAGAGTGTGGGGAGCAGAGAACAAGTACCAGCTGCACTGTAACCAGACTGTGGGGACCCGTGGCTATTTTGCACTTAGATAATATCCACGCTCTCTTCTCACAACACAGCTCTGATAGATCTTTCCCTGACGAAACACCTTTACCCTGTGCAGGCTGTCTGGGTTGAGCGGGACTGTACCCCAAACCTGGCCCATGAGAACACCATAAGGTTATTATGCTCTTGTGGACTGATTTTTGCTAGTGCTATCAGAAATGAGACTTTTTTTTTCCTGCTGGTATGGCAAAGCCCAAAGAGCCTCCTGAGGATGAAGACAAACAGAAAACTCAAAGCAAAAAGAAAGAAAAACAAAACCAAAACAAACAAAAAGAGTCATCTTTGAGACTTGAGATCCTTCTGTGCTTGAAACCGGTCAATTTCCTTATCCTACGAATTAGTCCATTTTCTTTGGGGCTTGATTGCGCTGTGTTTCTTTTACCTTTGAATGGATAGTCCTAACTAACATAAGGATTGGCCAGATGTTGGACAAAGGGAAAATTGAAGAGTCAAGATGCCCTGGCATGTGGGGTGATGAGAAAAAGGTGTATCAGCATCACCTGTTGCAAATAGCAAGAAAAAGAAGTCATGAGAGGGGCTCTCTCCTCTCTCATGACATGCCCCTTCTAAATGAGCTTTCTGGGGACCACCTGGGTGGCTCAGTGGGTTAAGCTGCTGCCTTGAGCTCAGGTCATGATCCCAGGTCCTGGGATCGAGCCCCACATCGGGCTCTCTGCTCAGCAGGGAGCCTGCTTTCTTTCCTCTCTCTGCCTGCCTCTCTGCCTACTTGTGATCTCTGTCTGTCAAAGAAATAAATAAAATCTTAAAAAAAAAAAAAGAAGTCATGAGAGCACCGATACTTAGAAAGCCATACGTTCTATGAGCTGAAACTTGTGCAAAAAACTCCAACCAAGATGGGTACGTTCAGAGCAAATAAAGAAGATAGGGAGAATGGTACAGTTTTAACAACCAGTAGAGAGCAGAATGAATTCAGTTGCTATTGTATCTCTGCTTTGCCTATCAAGGGACATCTTCGAACTGAAGAGTATAAATTCTATAAAAAGAAAAATGAAAGCAAAAATGTGGGACAATCTGGTAAAGAAAAGAATTTACTCAGTGAAAATGTGTTTACATCTGCAGACCTCTTTGGATTATATCCCTGAGTACTGGAGGAACTTACAGGTGTGGACTCGGGAAACCTATGGAAAATCATGGGAATTAAGGGATACACCAAAGGACAATGTCCCAAGGTTCAACAAGGGAAAAGGGATGGCTTTTGAAAACTTCATGTGGAAAATCTACATATCAATCCCCAGCAAAATTCCAGAATTGATTATTAAACAAATGGATGTCGATTCTTAAAAAATGAATGTAGTCACCAGAAACAAATGTGATTTCACATAGAAATGAAGCATTTAAATCAACATCATTTCCAAAGTCCTTACAATGCCCACACCATGCCTGCTTACCTCTCCTTCCTGGTCTCTTACCATCCCACCCGCCCCTCCTACCTCCTCCACCCTCACCATCCCATCCCCTACCCACCACTGCTCACACATACACTTGGAGTACTCCAGCCATGCTGACCTTCATTCTGTTCCTGCGCCATCCCACATGCTTTCCTGCCGCAGAGACTTTGGTCTCCTTATCCCTGCCCTCTTCCACCTTCATGTAGCAGAGCAGTGTCCTTCTTACCCATCTGATCACAGACATATGCTCCAGGGACACCTGGGTGGCTCTGTTGGCTAAGGGTTGCAGTTTTAATTTCAGCTCAGGTCATTATCTCGGGGCGGGGGGGGGGGGTCAGAAAATCAAGGCCTGGGTTGGGCTGTGCACTTAATGGGGAGTCTGCTTGAGATTCTCTCTCTCCCTCCCCCTGTGCCCCATCCTCTGCTCACACATTTGCCCTTTCTCTCTAATAAATAATCTTTTTTAAAATAATAAATACATAAAAATAAAAGGACCCTATCCAGTCACTCTTGATTCCTTGACCTTACTTCGTTTTCCTCATAGATCATATCCGTATCTAAAATGATCTTATTTGTTCATTTCTTTATTATCTCCCTCCAATCCCTGCCTCTGTGCTGACCAACACAGTAGCCACTAGCTACAGTGGCTACCGAGCACTTGAATGTGGGCTCCGTCCTACCTGGGATGTGCTGTATGTAAACCTATGCACTGGATTTTGAAGACTTGGTATTAAAAGGGATATAAAATGGCTCATTGATAAAATATTTTGCATATATTGAGTTTACAACACATTGTTTAGATGAATTTCACCTGTTTCCTTCTACTTTTTGTGATACGACTACTCAAAAAATAAAATTACATACGTGGCTTCTGTTATATTTCCACTGGACAGCGACACCCTAGAGAAAAGAGCTTAAGAACAAGACCTTATCTGTGTTTTTACCAGAAATACGTATCCCCATTTAGAACTAAAACCAGTATATAACAGGTACTCAATAAAAAAATTGCTGAGTGAGTTAATGCCTTTTGTTAAAAAAGCACAGTCTCTAAACTGGCAGATACTGGAAATGCTGTACTTTCCTTTCATCAAGGCAAAAGATATCATTTGTTTATAATAAATTCAAAGTCAGTTGAAGGGCCATTTCCTAAGGAAGGTGATTTGAGGTCACTGGAATAAACTACTTTGAGAAAGAGGGAAAGCAAGTTTATATGATTGGATTTCACTGAATCTACATAACCATCTATTATTATAGCCAACAAAGAAAAAAAGAAACCACTACTAAATAAGTCTCCATTCCCGGCGATTCCCTTTGTTAGGATAAATTCTCATCCTTGGGGACCTCATGAAAGTCGTCTTCTGACAAGCTGTCCAATCAATTCACCAAATTCGCTGAGGTTCATCAGTTAGCTTCACAGGCCAACTGTGTCGGGCCCCTTGGGACACTCATACTGCCTCAAGTCAAGCTCAAGATTGCCAACCGCCCCATGGATGAGGTCATGATTTGAATTGCTACCCCTACCTGGAAATGGTATGTTAAAGTCCTAATCCACAGTACTCAGAATGTGACCTTACTTGGAAATGGGGTTGACACAGATGTAATTAGTTAGGATGAGGTCATATTGGAGTAGGGTGGGCCCCTAATCTGATACAGCTGATATAGTGATGGGAGCAGGACAGTGGACACAAACGTGCAGATGAGAGGCAGTGTGAAGATGCACAGGGAGAAGGTCATGAGCTGACAGAGGCAGACAGGGCATGGGTCAGCTGCAAGGAAGGATCCTCCCCTAGAGGCGTCAGGGGGAGCCTGGTCCTGCCAACACTTTGATTTTGGACTTCTAGCCTCCAGAACTGTGAAACCATACATTTCTGTTGTTGTAAACCACCCAGTCTGTGGTAATTTGCGATCGCAGCTCTAGGAAACTAATTTCGTTGCTACAGTGCTCTCCGGGCCATCCCTCCAGGGCACTTGAAGAAGGAGCTGGGTTATTTATCCCCAGGAAACCCCCCCGGCCCTCACTTGTGCTCACTCCCTTCCCCATGGCTGGTTGTGAGACCCTCGTAGGCCTCTCAGCTTATCTATTTGATTTGTGATGAAAGCAAAGACCTTGCTTTCTTCTTGGCTCACATTTTAGGGACATAAAGAAAAGCAAGTGCTTTTGTGGACAAGATTTGTTCTCCTAGCATCTTCGGGGTTGTAGGCTAGATAAAGGAGAAAAAAAATAGTGAGAAAATGTGTTGCCAATCATATTCCAAAATAATACATGCTCTCTATCAAACATACATTTGTTGTAAAACTGTTTTTCTCCCAGGGGTGCTGACCCCATACCTTCTTTCCCACCTTGTGAAAGGCAGTAAGAAGATAAACCATCACCTCGGGACTGACCAAAATTAATGTACGTACAGAGGAAGCAAAACTATCACCATGGCTTCAATGAATAGATTATACTATGTCCTAACTCATAAAACTCAGAATTCCCTATTGCACATTTAGAAACCATCTCAATATGGTTTAAGATAAAAATCCATTTATCCTTTGGGGTGCCTTAGTGGCTCAGTGGGTTAAAGTCACTGCCTTCGGCTCATGTCGTGATCTCAGGGTCCTGGGATCGAGCCCTGCATCGGGCTCTCTTTTTGGCGGGGAGCCTGCTTCCCTCTCTCTCTCTCTGCCTGCCTCTCTGCCTACTTGTGATCTCTGTCAAATAAATAAACAAAATCTTTAAAAAAATTTAAAAAAAATAAAGGCATTAAAAAAATTTTTCATTTATCCTTTGTACTATCCTGAGCACTTTGGTGGCTCAGGTGGTTAAATGGCGATTCTTGGTTTCAGCTTAGGTCATGATCTCCGGTCCTGGGATCCCCAGTCCTGGGATCAAGCCTCTTGTTGGGAGGAGTCTGTTCCATGGATTCTCTCTCTCTCAGCCTCTGCTCCTCCCCTTTGCTTGTGCATGCACGCTCTCTCTCTCAGATAAATAAATAAATCTTTTTTAAAAATTCATCTGTTGGGCACCTGGCTGGCTCAGCCAGTTGGGCATCTGCCTTCAGTTCAGGTCATGATCTCAGGGTCGGGATCCAGCCCCACATCATGTTGGGCTCCTTGCTCAAAAATCTTTATTTAAAAAATTCATTTATTATTAAAAAACAAAACAAAACTGGGGGTGTTCAGAGTCAAAGGCCAGAGGAAGGGGACTAGAAGCAGAGACAGGAAAGTCATCTGTATTTGCTCTCCACTTTTGCCTCTGTTCTTCCCAGTGCAACAAATTTACTTGCTTTTTCTTTTCTTCCCCCACCCCCCCATGTCTGAGACCAGCTCTCTTGGTGTATCGATCCACTTGGTGGAAATCGCTCCCAAATTTACATGCTACAGGTCCAGCCATTAACCTTCTCTAAGTCCCAGTTCCTAGTTCCTGGAAGGGACTCTGGTTCAGCCTCAGTCAGCTACCCACACCTGCACTTTCCAAGGTAGCAGGGGTGGGATGAGGCGATGAATGAGCCCCAGCACAACACTGGACCATGGCTGCCAAGAGTCATCCCCATGGCTGTAAATGTCAGTGTCGGGAAGGTGGGCTAGTTGGGCAAACAGCTCTAAAGGTGTCTTCCACGATGCTCTAAGAAGCTTCTCTAACAAGCCACATGGACTCATAGTAATGTCAACAGAAGACTGGAAATAGACCAGATAATCAGCTCCTTCCTTGTTCTCAGTATTACTCAGATGAGATTAGGAGACAAGTCCCAGTGATCAGCAGGACACAAAGACTTTTCCCCACTTCTGGCTGCTACTTTTCTCAGGATAAATTCTCTGGCAGGAGATCCCTCAATCCTTTAACCAAGTAAGCTCTGTTAACACCAATAAGTCACAGTGCAGAGAGACTGGAGGTCATCTGGACCACTGAGCGTGGGCTCTAGATCCAGAGCTGAGGTGGAGTTGGATTAAAGACAGGAAACGGTTCTTTTAACTGAGAAGACAATTTCGTAAGAGAGTGGGTTAATTGTCAAATGCCTTCTCCCTACTTCCTTCTAGAGAATATAGTGTTGGACATAGGGACACAAGTTATTGTATTCAATACTCTGGGTTCAAGTCCTGTTATCATTAGTCTGTTATGTTATAATTAGCCTTAGGCAAAGACATATACCGTATGCTATCACTTACATATTGGAATCTTAAAAAAGAAAAGAAAAGTAGCACCCATAGAAAGAAAGAGTAGAATGGCTGTGTCCAGAAGCTGGGGGATGGGGAAACAGGGAGATACTAGTCGAAGCATATAAATGCTTAGTTATAGGGTAAATAAGTTCTGTAGATCTAATATACACGGTGACTCTATTGTAGACTTAAAACTTACTAAGACTGTAGATCTTAAACATTGTCCCCCTGCCCCTGATAAAAAAAAAAAAAAAGATAACCACGTGAAGTGATGGATGTGTTTATTAACTTGATTGTGGTGATCCCTTCACAGCATAAATAAATAAATAAATATGTTCATATATATATTATCTCGTTGTACACTTTAAGTATGTGCAATTTTATTTGTCAATTGTACCTCAATTTAAAATAACTCAAACAGGGGCTCCTGGGTGGCTCAGTCAGTTGAGCCTCCTGACTCTTGATTTCGCCTAAGCTCATGATCTCGGGGTTCTGGGATGGAGTCCCAAGTCAGACTCTGCACTCAGTGGGGAGTCTGCTTGAGGATTCTCTCTCCCCCTCCTAAAATAAATAAATCTTAAAATAATAAATAAATAAATTTTTAAAAACCCCAAAAAACAAAACAAAACAAAAGACTCGGGCAGGTTACTTAACCTTTCTAGACCATAGAGGTATGGTTGTAATAGTAGTTTCCTCACAGAGTGCTGCGGATTACATGAGATCGTCCAGGACAAGGGCTTAGCATCGAATCTGAATAGCATAGAATTTTTGGCTTCTGTAACATCACAGCGATAGCTGACATTACTACCTCTTACTACCTTCTCTGCACCCCTAACCTACCACTCTTTGTGGATTTTGTTTTCCATGGTAGAGAAAAGACCCCTAATACAGACCCTGAAATCTCAGGTGCATACCCACCTCCTCACCCAACATTAGGGTTGGGGAAGACCACCAGCCTATAAATTAGCTTTCCCATAAAACCGTAAATACCACGTAGCCTGTGACTTTAGCCTCTCTACAGCTGAGCTGGGAATACAGGATTAGAGAAGAAGTTTAGGATGTTTTGGGGAAAAAAACAGAGGAAAGCAAAATATTATTAGCACTCTAGTAAATCAATCACAGATGGCCTTCAAAAATTAACCCAGAAGCAGAATGCTCATTTTCAGAAAGCACCTGCCTTCTTGAAATGATCTGGAAAAGCCCCAAGAACATCTCCCAAGTAAGTGATCCAAAATTCACTGCTTCAGCTGGAAACTTAAAAAAAAAAAAAAAAAAAAGACAAAACAAAACCTAAAAAGTCTTTGTCTTTCCGTCTTTGTTGCTCCCATTTTTTCCCAACAACAGTAGATGGAGGACTAGCACATAATGACTCTACCAGATATGGATAAGGGGACCTATGTCCCACCCTGGGAAAGGAGCGGGTCCACTCAGAGCTGAGCATCTCTGCAAGCAGGTGCAAAAGGGAGGCCGTCTCTCCAGGTCCGGGATGTGGCTGTTGCCCAGAGGGTACTGAACTGCCTTCCTTCACCTGTCTCCTATCACCAGTGAGCCTTTTTCACTGAGGAGTCATTTATTGTGTAATTAATGAAAGGTAAAGGCCCTTGTAGGTACTTTACCAGGGAGCCCCAAATTTAAACTCGTGCTACTGACCAAGATGGACTTTCCCCCCCTCCTCCTGGCCACCCGGTTCTCTAAAACACTTTTAAAGCTCATGGGGCCTATGAGAGTATCCTGGGTTATTAGTCTCAGTGTTGGCACATTTTCTCTCGACCAAGATTCTTACAAAAAATACAAAAAGGCATACAAAGCAGAAGGGGAGCCATCATTTTGCTGTTAAGCCTAAGACCTGCTTTCTCTTAGGGGAAAAATAGCTCAGCCAAGGGTTCCTGGCTGGCTGACCAGAGCCCCAAGCTTTGAGTCTGCTCAGAACTCGCAATACATGGTTAAAAATCATAGCTAATGCTTCATGGAAATAAATATTTCAAAACCACTTGCTTTCTGGCCTGCCAGATGGCTGCATTTCACACTTCTAACCGTGTCAGACTCCAAAAAACTTAGCAACTCAAATTCTTGTGGTGGGGTTTAGGATCCTGAAATAGGGGTTGGGTGGTAAGTGGGTAATATAGTATAAGAAGGGTTTTTCTAATTTAAAAACAATTAATGGAATGAGTTCCACTGATTTTACTCCAGTGGCAGAACCCCATCACAAGGACATTGCTCATGGGTCATTCCAGTTAGCCAACACAGCCAGCAAACGCTCTTCTCATAACTGTATTTACTTCCCTATGCCAACCACCTCCCCCTTCACCTTAAGTCCCATGTCGGCTTAGCGATCCCTTATCTCTCCCGCTCCCTGCATGGATAGACCCAGGGAATGCCGATCCTCGGGATGGGGCCACACTCTTGGAATTCCTTGCTCACTGGATGCACACATACACAAGAGCCCATGTAGGACTGAGAGCCCGAGTCCTCTGAATCTTTTTAGATTCAAGTTTGTCTCGGTCTGTCCAGGCTGATGAAACAGAATACCATAGACTGAGTGGCTGATAAACAACAGAAATTCATTTCTCTCATTTCGGGAGCCTAGAAATCCAAGATCAAGGCAGATTCCGTGTCCGGTGAGAGCCCACTTCCTGGTTTGCGGACAGCCATCTTCTCATGGTGGCAGACGGGGTGAGAGTGCTCTCTGGGACCTCTTTTTTAAGGACCCATTAAATCCCATTCATGACCTCATGACAGAATCATCTACAGAGGGCATGCTTCCTAATACCCTCACATTGGGGGTTAGGATCTCAACATATACATTTTGTGGGTACATCAACATTCTGTCCAATGCAATGGCCTTGATTTCTCTTAGTTCCATGCTGACTGTTCAGGTCTCAAGCTGAAAAAGGTATCAGGATAGTATTTGATACTAGACTGTGTTTGTTATTAGTAGGAGTATTGCTTTATCATATAAGACCATTTTATTAAAGGGCGCCTGGGTGGCTCAGTCATTAAGCGTCTGACTTTGGCTCAGGTCATGATCCCAGGGTCCTGGGATCGAGTCCTGAATCAGCCCAGAGTCTGCTTCTCCCTCTGTCTGTTCCTCTCTCTCTCTGACAAAGAAATAAATACAGCCTTTGAACCTGTGTTTAAAAAACTAACATTTTATTACAGAAAATTTTAAAAATAAGGAGAAGGGAGTTGAGGGAAATTGGAGGGGGAGATGAAGCATGAGGGACTATGGACTCTGAAAAACAATCTGAGGGTTTTGAAGGGGTGGGGGGTGGGAAGTTGGGTGAGCCTGGTGGTGGGTATTGTGGAGGGCACGCATTGCATGGAGCACTGGTTGTGGTGCATAAACTATGAATCCTGGTACACTGAAAATAAATTTAAAAAATAGAAAATTTAATAAAAAAATAAAACTTCATGAAACTTCCCCCCCCCCAAAAAAAGAATAAATAAAAGAAGCCAAAATTCAAAAATCTACATATCCAAACCATCCTGGACTCTCATGAAACAGAGAAAACCACTACTGAACATTTTAGTGTATTTTCTTCTAGACCTTGTACGTAACTACATTCCCACATTTTGTGACATCAGGTACTTGGTATAGTGTTTTGAAACTCTCTTTTTCATGTAACAATATGTCGTGAACATCTTTCCAAGGATACATGAACCCTTCTGCACTCACGCATGCCTCCAAACACAGGTACACACACACGGCATCGGGCTCACTTGCACACAGAAGGCATTTCTTCTGCAGAAGATGCCCACAGATTTTGAGAAGTTCAGGGTCTGGGGTGAGTTTCACTAACTCCTAAGGGTAGGAAGACGACCTTTTTCTCCGACTGCCAGGGGTCCTCCCAGTCTCAGCTCTGGTCTGCTCTCGGTGGAAGGGGGGGCCTCGGAGACCCAGTTGGGGCAGAGTGAGAAGGGGCTACAGTCAGGCACCCTGTGGCCACTGGAAGACAGAAGATCAGCACGAAAGCTCTGGGAGCGTGAACTGTGGGAGTGATTCCAGAAACAGAGGTCCTCGCCCTCACCTGTCTTTAGCTAAAGCCTGATGTTCAGCATAAAAACATAAATCAGCTGCATGGGGGCTGTTGCCTCCCTCCCTCATTAGCATGAGAAATGTCATGTGTCCTTGGCAGCCCCCCCCCCCCCCCCCCCCCGGGCCTCTCTCAGTCCCAGGAGGCCAGTTGAGAGAGTTTTAGCAGCCGGGAGCCTCCTGTAGCCTTGCCAGCCAGCCCTTCCCCAGGCCCGAGGGGACTGCCACCATCCTTGGGTCCTCTGCCAACCAGCCTGGCAAGAAGCTACGCTCCAGAAATCAGCACCTCCCAACAACCTACTGGCAGGGCAGCTCGTCGCCTGACAGGCAGCCTGAATGGCAAAGGGGCCCCGACAGTCTCAGCGAACACATCCCTGAGCTCTGGTGGCCACAGGTAGCAGCAGCCTTTTCACAGAAACTCTCATGTAGAGGAAAAACTGTTCTTTAAACATTGGTTATTAAGAAGCTATTGGGGTGCCCTGGTGACTCCGTCAGTTAAGCAATTGGCTCTTGGTTTGGGTTCGGGTCATGATCTCAAGGTGGTGAGCTCGAGCCCTGCCTCCAAATCTGTGCTCTTCAGGGAGTCTGCCTAAGATTTTCTCTGACTCCCTCTCCCTCTACCCCTCTCCTCACATGCTCTCTCTCTCTCTCTCTCAAATAAATAAAATCTTTATAAAAAAAAAGTTATTGAATCTATCCCTTCTTCCACAAGCCAAGTTCTTGATTAGCTTTTACCTAAATGAAGTTGATGGTGGGAGATGTAATTTCGTCCATCCTATATACCCTCAGTTCCTCCTTCTTTTGATAACTGGACCAGCTTTTCTTTTAGGGAAGTATCCTTTCAATCCATAGGGCCGGCGCATCACTAAGACCTGGACAATCATGGTGCCCTCGGGGCAAATATGTTCCATGCAGAGCCAATCAGAGCGCTTCCATGAAATCTGATATAAGGATTCTGGAGGAAAGGGGCTCTCTTTCACTTCTGAATCAAGATACAGTCTTGAGGGTTCCAGCAACCACCACTCCTGGCATGTGGATACAATCTGTCTATAGTGTGACGGAACGTAACACATGAAGAAAAGAGAAAACTGGCAGAGTCCAGAGATGGAGAGAGATCTGATAGCCTTGTTTGCATTCCTGGATCCCACTGTGCCTGAAACCTTTCCAACTAACTATAGGGCTTTCTTTCTCTTTATCTATATACTCAGCGCAAGCTAGTTTAAACTGGGATTTTGTGACTGTTAACTGGAGAAATTGGCAAATACATCTGGCGTCCCTGTTTCTAGTCTCACCCCTTTCTTCAACCTGTTCTCAGTGCTACTAGAGGGAAAACTTCATACAATATATTATGATTTATAAGACATTTATAAAATACAAACATGATTATGTCATTGCCTTATCTAAGAAATATCAGTGATTCAACATGATCTACAGGATAATTCCAAACTCCTTATGATGGCATGTTAGTCTCTTAAATTCTGATTGCAGAGTCTTCATACATTCTCACCATTAATCATAACCTGGTGTGCTCTCTTTATGCCCCTAAATCTATCTTCCCATCTATTGCCTCATACTCCACACGCTTCATACTCTATCTTCATTCTTCATACTCCAGCTTTACAAACATACTTGTCATTTCTCTACTATGTCTTGCTGTTTGCTCAGGTGTCTCTGGTCCCTACTTCTTGACTTCATACCTTCCCTTCAAAACCCACCTCAAGGGACGCTAACTTCTTTGGATAGAACAGGCAACCTCTCTTTTGTGTCCTACTGTATCCTGGACTTGCCTTCACTATAACATCCATCCCTCTGCCCACCACTTGTGTATTTAACATGGTGGACCCAATTATTGGACTCAAGCTTATCAGGGTCAAGTGTGTCGAGGCTTATGTATTCTTTGACTTTGAGCTCCTGGCACTTAGCTCTGTGCCTGGCATACAGTAAGCATACTGAGAATGTTTAATAAATGACTGCCCGAATGAATGAATAATGAGTGTACCTTGAGGACGGCAGAGCTGTGGGAGGTTATGTCAACAGTCCCATCTAAACACATCAGGGACAAGTCAGCCCTGCTATTTACCCACTTATCTTTTCCTTTTGCATATCCGTTAGCATCTCAACAGTGTGCTGTCCCAGCCTGCAAGGCATTCGAGGGCATAACTGATAAAGCAAAATAAAAGTTTGTCTCCCACATACTCAAAACATTTTAGAAAAAGCCACTTACTTGGCTTTCCGTCATTCAACAGGGTTCTCAGGAGGGCAAAAGAGTGGCCCAGAGACAGTCAGTGTCCCCTGACTCTTGGCTCCAAGAGACCCGAGGCACTGCCTGCCTCCTTTCTCGTGAGCTGCCCAGGCTTAGATGAGACCTCTGAATGACTGATGGGTCACATGCCCAAGGCAGAGCAGCAACAGAACGTCAGCGCCCTTGAGTCCCCCCGCTACTTCCTCTTCCTCTGGCCAGACCCATAATTCTGTTTTCTAAAGCCTGTTGACAATTACTGACTCCTCCTGGCGTAGCACGGCCATTTCTCAAGCACTGCGAGAGCCAAGCCCTTAACCTCAAACTTCAGCCTTGTCTACTCAGTCTCCATCCTGAGGACCAGGCGGCACCACCCTTCGTGAGAGCCGGCTCTCCCCATCTTTCTGGGTGACAGCACCTTAAGGATTGACCTAGGGAGGCAGCTGGCATTCTGGTTGGGCTGACGCTCTCTCAAAGAAGGGAAATGAGACTTCTCAATCCTTGAGACCAAAGGAGGTTCACCCCAACAGGAGCTCGACACAGTGCACCGCCCGGTCAGGGGTCCTCGCCAGGTCCAGTGGAGAGGCTCAGTGTTGAAATGGACAAGGGATGTGTATTATCCGCAGATCCTGCAGATCCCGAGGGAACTTGTGCAAAGTCGTGGGAAGCGGGGGAGCGGGGGGGCAGTTTTCTATTACAAGTAACTACAAGTTACTGAAACACTTGGATGGGATGGCATGGTAGGACACTAACTTTACAAGGTCACTAAGTGGAAGAGTAATAACAAAGCTAGACCCCATGAGAAGACCTCCCTTTCTCTTCTCTGTCACCAATGGACGCTGCTTGTGACATGGGAGAGAGACAAAGCCCCCAGGGTGGGGGAAGGTGGAGGGCAGGAGAGGAGTGGAGCGGTGACGTGGTCATGCCGCCAAACTCACTGGGCTAGCGCAGTCTCCAGACTTCGAGTCAGGGAGAAGCCAGGGCCACCACGGGATCCCAGAAGGAAGGAGAGGAGCCAGGAACAGGGGGGAGTTCAGGTGGACAGGGGGTTGCGCTGGGGAAGGTGCCAAGCCAGATCTACAAGGATTTCGAAGGGGCCTGGGGAATGAGGGCTTCTAGAAAAGAGTTCCGTACAACTAGCAATAGGCTACCAGCTCTCGGGGAGCTGAGGTCAGTTCTCTGAGGTCAGCAGGGCACCTGTCGGGCGGAAGTACAACCGTAGGAGGGCACGTGGAAGGTGAGCTGCCTGTGCTGCTTCCATATGCATTTTCGTGTCACATTCCTTTGAGTGTCTTTTTGGGGTGGACGTGCTACTGACCTTGTGGCCAAGATGGCTCTCATCTCCCGAGAGAGGGTAACAAGCTTTCCAAACGCTTGGATCTTTAGTGAAGATTCCTCTGAAAACATGCAAGAGAGACGCCTCGACTGCCTTCCTCTGGGGGTGCCAAGGGTCAGGTCCGTGCAGAAGGAACCATCTAGCTCCGTGATTGTGGGCCTGTCATGACACCTGCAAACGAGCCTGAGCCATGAAAGACACATGGTCAGACATAAGGAAGGTGACTGCTAAGAGGTAGCACAGTTTCCAAGCAAGGAAGAAAACCTGGGTTGGAATTCAAGTGCAGCTGGTAAATTTTCTGCCGGCTTCACTGTTTTCCTTAATGGAGAGATTGATGGGCCTCATCAGGGTTTGTGTACCTGGCTGACCATGAGAATCTTCTAGTGAGCTTTTGAAAATGCAGATTTCTGTGCCCCACCTCCCCAAGACACTGATTAAAGGGGTCTGTCCATGTGTATTATTAAAAAGCTCCTTGGATAATTCTAGCTAATTCACAGCTAGGTTGAATCACACTGGATGTAGAACATGATCAGGAAGGAAGTTGAGACTTATAGTCAAGGGCAGAACCACAGCCAAGGGCACTTAATTAGGGCTTCAGTGGCCCCGACTCTTCATTCCCAGAAAGAGTGGAGCTGAGCAACAGAATCTTGACCCACGGACTCCCTTTCATAGGGATGGGGTAGAGGAAATTCTAAAATGTGATGCCAGCTCTGACCTTCTAGAATTCTCTGAGACTATGAGGATTAGTATTATAATATTAAAGATGGGACCACTCCACAATAAAACCAAACGATTCCCAATCTTCTATTTTACAGAAACTTCCCAGCAGTTAGAAAAGCAGTGGGATAATACTTTACCCTTGAGACAAGGAAATGCATCTTTGTCCTTTATATCACTGCCTCATTTTGCTTTAGGAGTGACACTGAGCATCACTGACCAGGGCCCCAGCTACCATATTCTGAAATCCATGGGGCAAAGAGGACATGCCTCCCAGGGGCTGTTCCCAGGGAGGGACTGAGAGGAGTGGGGATAATAAGGCAGACTCTTCCTGGGAGATGCTGACCATCTTTGACAGCAGCGTTGGCTCAAAGACTCCCTGACAGCCTTGCCAGACCTTTCTTAGATGGCACAGAATTATAGGATGCCTTCTCTAACTTTCCTAACTCTGGCCAGACTTGATCTGTGATCTGAGAACCCTTCTTCTTAGTCCTCCCTAGCCTCCCCCCCTCTGTCTCTCATACAGACATTGCCCTTAACAAAGCCCTTGTACATTACATCCTGCCTTGGACTCCCCCTTCTTGGAAGCCCTGGACTAAAGTTTCAAGGTTTTAGCGGTCCTCCAGAAGCCTTCAGGGCTTTCAGATCTGTGGCCTTTGTGGTTTGAGGCCTTGGGCCTCCAAGGACCTTCAGGCGAGCGGCGCCAAGCAGGGGTTCAGAAGAAAGACACAGCCTAGGTGTTCAGGAATAAATATCCACAGCTGAACAGAGAGGCGAGAGCCTCTGACTGTATTTCTTCATTACTACGAGGTAGAAATGCCATTTCTTTCACAGGTAATAAAACGGAGGCTTAGAGAAGTCTAATAACCTGCTCACAATCACTCTACTAATAAATGTCAAAGCCAAGGAAATTTCCAGACTCAAAGGTCACTTTCTTGTTCTCGGAAAGCAGCAAAACGGGGGGCTGAAGGGCCCAGTGTGGAACCAGATGGCCTCAGCTTCCTGGGCAGGCTGGTTTCCTTTGTACGTGTCCATCAGGAGGTTGGGAAGGGTAGGCGGGTCTAGGAGGACTGTGATTCCTTTTGCGAGCGTGAGAAATGGAAAGTCATTTGTGTGACTGAAGTAAGGGACACCCGGTAGCAGGGGTAACGAGATGCACTGAACACAGCCTTGCTCCAGATTTTCTCCAACCCACTGAAAGCCAAGGAGAACCTAACATGGAAACAGATTTTTAGAAGCTCGTTATGAAGCACGTGGTTTTTCTTAGTAGCTTCATAAACATGACTTAAAGTTCTCGGCTTTTTTTGTTTTTTTTTTTGTTTTTTTTTGTTTTTTTTTAGGAGAGAACTATTAGAAAATGAATTGCCTCTAGATTCTGTGGGACACAGGACCTAAAAAACCAATGGCCTAGAGAGTTATTTCTGGCAAGTAAGGAAAGAGAGCGGGTTTCAATGTCAACAGTCTCTCCTGGTCATCAGAGTTTTGCCTAGATACGCTTTGTAGCTACCAAAATCTGAATGACTGGTGTACTGAGATACTAAGAGGTCCTCATGGGTACTGCTGCCTTGTTCTTACCTAGAAGAGTTCTGCCATAACTCAAGCAAGTTCCGGACACAAGCTGGGAACCAGAGTGCTGGGGAAAGGAAAGGCACCAGATAAGGCCAAGTCTGGGGCCCTGGCTCCATTGGGCTCAGTGTAGCATTTACTGAGCATTTACTATGTGCTTTGTCCTGGGCCCTGAGAATGTAGATAGGGACTTCACAGAACTCAAAGGCTGGTGGGGAGAGAAAGGCAGCTAGATACTCATGCCCCAGTGTGACACATGTGCTTAAAAAAATAGTAACACGGGGTACCTGGGTGGCTCAGTGGGTTAAGCCTCTGCCTTCGGCTTAGGTCATGGTCTCAGGGTCCTGGGATCAAGGCCCAAATCGGGCTCTCTGCTCAGCAGGGAGCCTGATACCCCCTTTCTCTCTGCCTGTCTCTCTGCCTACTTGTGATCTCTCTCTCCCAGTCAAATAAATAAAATCTTAAAAAAAAAAATAGTAACACATTGGGGTGCCTGGGTGGCTCAGTCGGTTAAGCATCTGACTCTTGATTTCAGCTCAGATCATAATATAAGGGTCATGAGATCGAGCCCCATGTTGGGCTCCAGGCTGGGTGTGGGGCCTGCCTGAAATTCTCTTTCCTTCTCCCTCTTCCAGGTTCCTCAGTGGCTCTCCCGCCCCCCAAGTCTTACTTCTAGTCATCATGCACACTCTTCCCTAGGCCTGCGATCCTCTGCCTCCCCATCTCTGTCTGGCTAACCCATCCCACCTTAAATATACTCCTGCAAAGATTTTCCCTTAGCCATGAGACTAGGTACCCCTGCCGCCTTCTCTAGGAGCTTATATGGTTGACCTTTGAACAACATGGTTTGAATTGTGCAGGTCGGCTTGTATGCAGAGTTTTTTACCCAATAAATACAGTGCAATACTGTATTTCCAAGTGTATTTTCTCCTTCTTGTGATTTTCTTAACAGCATTTTCTTTCCTCTAGGCTGGCTTTATTTTAAGAATACAGTATAGAATATATAACCTACAAAATATGTGTTAATGTCCTACTTATGTTATTGGTAAGGCTTCCTGTCAACAGAAGACTATGAGCAGTTATGTTCTTGGGGGCCCAAAAGTTATATGTAGGTTTTCTGGGCACCTGGGAGGCTCAGTCAGTGAAGTGCCAGACTCTTGATTTCAGCCTTGGGTCATGATGTCAGGGCCATGAGATCGAGCCCCGTGTGGGGCTCTGCACTCAGCACAGAGTCTACCTGAGATTCTCATTCCTCTCTCCCACTGCCCCTGCCCTGTGCTCTCATGCTCTCTCTCTCAAATAAATAAATATACCTTAAAAATAAGAAAAGTTATACGCAGATTTTTTACTGCATGGGAATTGGTGAACTTAACCCCCACGTTGTTCAAGAGTCAAGTGTACTCTAAGTTTCATGAACTTGGGACTGTTCTATTTACCATTGTATTCCCAAGTCCTAGCCAGCTGCTGGTTCAGCACCTTCCGCATAGAAAGAGCTCAGTGAATATGTATGAGTGAGTGAATGAATTGAATGTTGGATGGCTCCTGTGAGAGTCTACAGCCTTGTTTATACTATTTAGAGAAGCTTAGCAATCCCGGGTGATAAAATCCAGTGGACAGGGGACAGCAGCATAAAGTTCCAGAAACACAGGTTTAAAGCCAAAAGAGCAGTGACATTCCATCTACAAGGGATCCTTCTATTGGAACAGCAGCAGTGCAGGAGACAGAGCCCAGCTTACAGGGAGGAGGGCTGATGGGGACGAGGGCTGATGGCTTCAGGGCCCCAGCAGGGTCTGTGCAGGCTCAAGACACCAAGCAAACATCCCGGGGAACGAGTGCGGTGATGCCGACCAGCCTGGGTTACTCCATAGATTTCCCACTGGGGACAACCACATGCCATTGCTAGAAGCAGAGGACAACATTTAGTTAGCTCCCTGCTCTAAAATATCCCTAGACACAGTGGCAGGTGCTCACGGGGCGGGAGCAGGGGGCAGTTAGCTCCCTCCTTCCATCCTCAGGACTGGGCTGGGCTGAAACTGCCTGCAGAGGCCCAGGTCTAGCAAAACAAAGGACCAAAGGCAACAGGAGCCCTGGTCACCAGCTGGAGCTGTTCTGCAGAGATGCTCCTTCTTGCCCCTCATGCCCAACCTCACCCTCCCTTTAGGGCTGTAATGCCTGCCTTCCCACCCCTGCGCAGTCAATTATTTCCTTGGACAAAGTAATTAAACTTCAACTTCTGCACTTGCCAGACTGGACTAGCAATGCCTCTGTTGCAGGACTGCTCTGGAAAATCAAACAGGTGTTAAAATATTTGGCACAATGCTTGTCAACCAGCAGGTGCCTGTCCACGGCAGCTTCCGGGCTGTATTTAGGGGGCTAAGGAAGCAGGCTTGTCTTCCGGGATCCTTACTCCTTTCATCCTGGGCCCTCCCTCCACCTCCTGGTATACCTACTCCCTTGACCTGCTTCCCAAAGTCCCGTTCTTGTTCCCACATCTCCCCTGTCCCCAAATCACCTCTTGCCTCGCTCCCTCTTGAGAATGCCGTATACTTGTTGAATCTGATCCTAAGTGCCAGGCCTCTGATCTCAAATCAAGGCCCGAGTGCTCTTTAAAAGAAGATATTTGGGGGCACCTGGATGGCTCAGAGGGTTAAACCTCTGCCTTCGGCTCAAGTCGCGATCCCAGGGTCCTGGGATGGAGCCCCGCATCGGGCTCTCTGCTCAGCAGGGAGACTGCTTCCTCCTCTCTCTCTGCCTGCCTCTCTGCCTACTTGTAATCTCTGTCTGTCAAATAAAAAATAAAAAAAAAAAAGAAGATATTTGATCACAAACTGCCTGTTTAATGGGGCTCCTGAGCGGTGGATCCCCAGCGGCAAGACCCAGACTGAGCCAGCAGGCTTGACAGGAGGCGCTTTTATGACCCCTTGTAATTGCACTGGGAAGATTGCGCTAACGTTCTGGAACCTGTCTGTGCAGGGAAATCACCTGGAGAACTCCAAAGAAAACACAGATTCCTTGGCTCCATCCCAAATTGTCTTACTCAGAATCTCCAGGGATGACGACAACAAAGACCAGAGGATGACTTGGCCGGCTCTTCAAATGGAGCAGACACGGGGTTCCCTGAATAGGGGTGTCCTCCTTCCCCACCAGGGACGGGAGCTGTGAAGGCGCCGCGAGTGTGCCCCAAGACTTGGAGCAGCGGCTGTCAGCCCCAGCCTGGGGTCCTGGCTGATGCCTTTCCCTCCCACCTGCCCCTTGGTCCTCCATGCCACTGCGCTGTCGTCGAGGAGACCCCCATCTCCCCAGTAGCACCCCCACTCTGCTGCCACGCCCACCCCACACAGTAAACAGAGACAGCTTGAATCAAACGCAATCCCAAGGATTTCATGGATCATTTCCCTGAATCATCACAAGAGATGGGCACTACCATTACCCTCGTTATACAGATAAAGGAGACCAAAATGGAAATTAACTAAAATGCCTATGGGCACGAAGCTCGTCCAGGAGGGAGGACTCGAACCGAAGGCAGTCCAAATGCAGAACTGTGATTCCTAACCCCTGCCCTGGGTTGCCTTCCTGTGCCCGGGTTAGGAGGCTTCACAATGGGTCTGCTTTGTACTGCAGACAACCGGTTCCCTGTGTTTGGGGAAAGTGTCCGGACTCCGCCTGGGGGTAGCTGGAGAGGGATCCGCGGCTTGTAACCAGCAGTGGGGAGATCCGGACTCCAAGCAATGGAATCACACAGCTTGCCTTTCTCTGGAGGGAGCCTTCAAGACCCTGAGTCCCAGGTGCTGTCCTCCTGGGCTCTCAAAACCAGGCTGGTGAAGTGGCTCCCCTTCGGGTTACCAGCCAGCCAGCCAGTGGGCCTCCGGCTTCCACAGTAGCATGCCTGGGGCGCTAATCCTCCGTCACAGCGATCAAGCCTGGAGGGGGGCGGGAATGGCAACAAGGCATTTAAGTAGACAAGTTGTACCTGCCTGGTCCACCCAACCAACGCTGGAACCACTAGAAAGACCTCAAAGAGAGTCTTAGGTATCCCTCTTCCTCACAGAGCCCTTCTCAATCCTGGATGCACTTTCCAGACGCCTAGAAAGCTTTTTAAAAATCTCAACACCTGTGCCCTACCTCCCAAGCTTTCCGATCTAACCCCAGAGTCCCCAGAGATACTAATGGGCAGCCAGGCTTGGGAGGGCCAGCTACAGGATGTCCGTGTTGCTCTGGTGCTAAGGGTGTCTTTTAAACTTTGGGGGGTGGTTTTCTGTCCCCTTTCCTGGAGAAACCGAAGTAGCTCTTCCCCAGTGAAGGGGGAAGCCATGGCTCATTTTGAATGAAGGTTGTTTCTCTGTCCCTCTTCCAGGTGATTGGTCCTCCCGCAAGAACTGTCTTTGATCACCCCAGGAAGGGAGCTGTCTCTAAGCCTCTAGCAGGACTCTCCCCCGACCCCGACCCCCTATAACACATCCCTCTGCCTCACAATACTTGGAGTCTAACAATCCTTCTTCACATCTAATCCAAATCCCGCCGGCTAAAATCGAACTATAGTTTTCTTGTTTGTCCTTGTCAAAAACAAAGGACAGCTGTTCTCACTTGCACAAAGCTCTGAGGACTGACTGGGGAGGAGACTGGCAGCCGAGGGGAAATCCAGACTTGTCTGACTTTGGTTTTACATCAACTCTCAGGTACAAGTCTTCTCTTCCTCCAGGCCCTGGATGTACTAATCAGAAGGGCATCCCAGCTGAGGGTCCTAGATTTAATTCCTGGAATGAATAGCAATGACTTGGGGTTCTTTGTTCTTGTTCTTTTTCCCATTTCTTCACTTGTAAAGCAGATAAAATTGTGTTGAGGACAGGCCACATCTAACAAACAAAATCATCCTTATTTGCACTCATTTCTACGGCTCCCTCCTGCCTCGTACCCCCCAGCTGAGTTCCCTGAAACCAATAGCTTCACCTGAATTTTGAGATGCAAAAGGAAAGAGAGAGAAAGCCAGTGTACAAACTGGCTCTTCTCTGTAACCTACAGAAATGGATGAGAGCAGCACGAGGCTGTGGCATTTTATGTCTGTGGATTTGTTCCAAGGGACAAGTTTACGGGGTTGATAAACTGAACAGAGGTAGTCATCTGAGCATCTTAGGGGACCTGCCTCTAGTGTCATGTTCCTGCTTGTTGGTGGCTGTCTGGTTTGTGATTACTGCTTTATAGTCAACCCTAGCACTTGGAGGGAAAAGAATATCCTACCTGCCCAGTGACTAATTGGTTGAAAACAAGTCTATCATCTGTTGAGCAGAATGTCTCCCTTCTCCCCTCCCCCCATTCTTTGCCCTACTGCCATGCTGTTAAAGTTATGAATGTCTCTTTCCAGTTTTCCCCACTGGGATAGCTGTGTTCTCAGTGTTGTCTTCGGCAAATGACCAAAATAGAATTTATGATTCATTGACCCAAATTACATTCCCACTGACAATAGCTACAGAAATCCCGTTCAACAATGGCTTGCTGAGTTGACAGAAAACATACATCACTCCCTGGAATTCACCCGCCCCAACAAGGCCAACAGAAGTGCAAATTAAATCTTATCTCCTCGGAAGTCCTTGATGAAGAACATCCTGGTCTTGGCAACTCGCTGAATATTTGCAACAAACTTTAAGAGAGCGAGATTATTGGGGTTTTTCTGCAAGTTGGAGTTAAACCCTGAGGTATGTATGAAGGGACCATAGCCTATCTTCCTAAACTACAACTCTGACCTCAAGGTCATTGCCCTTACTTTGTGCTCTGAGCACCTGAGGGCTTCACACTTTCCTCAGCAGGTGCACATGACAGGGTAATCACGCTCTCACTTTGATTTTTCTTGCCCATGATCTTAAGGGGGAAGCAAAGCAATCTAAAGTTAAGAAACCAAACTTGCATTACTTTCCTTAAAAGACAAATTTCTTCCTTAGTGATTTTCACTTTTGTGGACTCATCTCAGGATGAAAAGAAAGTGATCATTGAAACCCTAGTTTATGGGGTGCCTGGGTGGCTCAGTGGTTAAAGCCTCTGCCTTCGCTCAGGTCATGATCTCGGGGTCGTGGGATCGAGCCCTGCATCGGGCTCTCTGCTCGGTGGGGAGCCTGCTTCCCCTCCTCCCCCTCTGCCTGCCTCTCTGCCTACTTGTGATCTCTCTCCCTCTGTCAAATAAATAAAATCTTAAAAAAACAAACAAAAAAGAAACCCTAGTTTATCAGCTCACAGTCTGTTAAGTGGAGCTACATGGAATCCTTGCAAAGCAAAATAGAAGGATCGAAGATGGAACGAGCACTCTCTACCTGTCTCTCTCAGTGAATGCAGTTCTAAAAACGGAAAAGAATGCATGGGGCAGCTATTTGAGGGCTCTGGAAAATAAGCAATAGCAGGTGGATTGGGGAAGACCTGAATTCAAAGTGCTACAGACCCAGACTTGAACGCCCTACCCCCCACTTTTTTCTCCAGATGTTTCCTGGCTTGGACTCAAGGCAGCCCCAAAACTGAAAGCAAGAACAGTTATGGATAGAGAGAGTTCTAGAAGACCTCTAATTCTGGCTCTACAAGCAGGAAGGAGACTCCAATTGCTTGGGGTGGCGGGGGTGGGGGAGTATATGGAGAAAACGGTCCGATTTTCTTTTTCTTCTTCTCTGTTCTGTTGTGACCCCGTCCCAGACAACCCTGAGGTGCTTGCTGGAGGCGATGGCAGCAGTGGGCCCATTGGGACCTTCTTCCCTCTGGGTTCCTTTGTCTTTTCTCTCCCTTCCCTATCTTCCCCATCTCCCCAGCTCTCATTCCTATCCACCTCAGGAAGACCGATGCTTGTCAGTAATCACAATCCTTACACCAGTCACTGCTCAGGCCTGGGCTTGGGTGCCCCAGTTCCTAAGAGTTTGGGGAACTCTGTGTCAGTTACAAGGAACTACAGAGTAAAGGTGCATCCAGTTGCCTTGGGTTCCAGTGTGGATTGATACTTAGAGAAAGGGGCTTTAAAAAGGGGGTTTTGTTCTCTCTGAAGTATTTACCTAAAAATTCCTTAATCCATGACGACATTTTCTTTTTCTTTTTTTTTAAGGATTTCCTTTGTTTATTTGACAGAGAGAGAGACATCAAGAGAGGGAACAGAAGCAGGGGGAGTGGGAGAGGGAGAAGAAGGCCCCCTGCTGAGCAGGGAGCCCGATGCAGGGCTTGATCCCAGGACCCCAGGATCAGGACCTGAGCTCAATCCCAGGACCCCAGGATCATGACCTGAGCCAAAGGCAGATGCCCAACGACTGAGCCACCCATGCGCCCCCATGAAGGCATTTTCATGGGAATCCTTTATCCATTTATTCCTTCACAGAAGTGGCATATTTTCAAAATATAAAGGATGATTGCAAGTCATTAAGGGCAAATATTCTGGTGTAGATTTAGGACACTGGAAAATATAAGAACATCACTATGTCCTTCCATCATCGAAGAGGCTATCTTTTATAAATGTAGACATCACTTAATTTCAGGATGATAATTAACCTATAGCCTTACTCAGAACCAACCATGTACAAAGCACGGTTAAGATTTTGAGAAACAGATTTTGACTTTTAAAAGAGGATTCATTTGCACAGCTACATCCTGAAATAGCCAAGTGCTATTGCCTGCTTCTCTAGAATCCTAGTTGGAGTTTGGAAATTAAACACTTAATGCATTTACATAGAAGTAGGAAAATCCGTCTTCCCTCCGTAAAGGGGCAAGTTAGGTGTAGCAGAGAGCAGCCAGCCCTGGCGATCTAGCCCCAGAATCAAGAGCTCCCTTTGCAGTCACAAGCCCCACCCAAGACCCCTTGCATGGCCACATAGGTGGGTGCACCCCCAGCCACCAACACTGAGGACCTTGAGTGGGTGAGGAGACCTAGTCCCCCCGCCCCCCCAGGGAAAGCAGAGCATCCCAGACTGATTTTGGACTTCAAGTCCAGACAGTTCTCCCTAGAGTGCAGGGGCACCTGAATCTACCTCCCTCCCCTCCCACCAACACTACCCAATGTGTGTACAACCTAAGTGTGTACAACTTCCTTAAAAAAGCAGCTGCTCTTCCTTGGGCAAGGCCACCTCATGGCCACAATTCCCAGCTCCCTGGGATTGTGGCCAAGCCTTATATCTAGAATCCCTCTTTAGACTCATTTACTTCCCAGCCTGACAGATCCTGGGGCCTCATCTAACCTCCCACCTCCTACCCAGGGCGCCATTGCTCATCCTGATGGCTTGTGTCCATCAACATGAGACAGAAGGAGAGTGGGGCGCCCAGGTGTCTGGGTGGTTCAGTCGGTTAGGCATCTGACTCTTGGTTTCAGCTCAGGTCCTGATCTCAGGGTCCTGGGTTTAAGCCCCACACTAAGCTCCATGCTCAGTGGGGTGTCTGCTTAAGGATTCTCTCTTCCCCCTCCCTGATCACACGTGTTCTGTCTTTCCCAAATAAATAAATCTTAAAAAGAAAAAAATAGACAGACAGAAGGGGAGAACTGGAACTGTGCTCTGGGCAGCATTGTCTCCCTGTAGATCACGTTTCCAGAGTCGCATTCAGGATCCCTGTCAGAAACCTGACTGACTAAGAGCCGGGATGGGGATAGAGCTTCCCCCTTGAAGCCTCTGAAGCCAGAGAGAATGTTCAGTCTTTTCTATGCCGAGCATCAGGCTGGTCGAGTGCAGAACATTTGGTGTGTCCCACACAGCGAGTCTGTAAGCCCCGAGCTTCCTGGTTTCTAAATGCGGTCCTGTTTATCTGCACTGTTGCCTTGGTAGAGTTCCCAGTCTTGACGATGCTTCTGAGTTACCCAGGGAGCTCGTTATAGATTCCAGACAGGCTGGTTCCTGGGCTCCACGAGGTGGGGCCCAGCACTGTGCTCTTTAACAGCACTCGGGGGTGAGTCTCGGGCAGCAAGGGCTGGCATTTGGCAACAACTGGTATACACCATGGCTCTCGACAAATTAAGATCCAGGCTCATATGGCCTCCCTGAATCTTAGAGCATGGGATTTAGAGGACTCTGAGGTGTTCTGGGATCCCTAAGTGTCCAGTTACCACGGCCATATAGATTTTTCTAGACACCGGTCCTGCACACCTGCCACTCGCCCTCCGGCTCAGAAAGTACTGGTGGGAGCAAAGTAGAGCTTGCTAATGTGGAAAAGCTCTTAAGCACAGAGAGATGCTTGAACAAACTGGCATTCCCCTTCAACAGTTCTCAACAGCCCTTTAAAAATGCAACAGAGCCGACTGTATTTTTAAACAAATTCTGCTCACTCCCTGGCTCCCCACTACCCCATATGGTTTCCTCTGGAGGTCACCGAGAACATAAAGTTCCCCAAATGGCTGGGCGCAGGCCAAATGGAAGGTCTTCATGGAATTTTCTGTTTGTTTTTAATGTGGCAAGGTTACAAAGTAAGACAAAGACCCCAATCAGAAGATAAGAGCCGCCATTGTCACCCATCCGTCCACAGGGCCAGATTCTGGAATCCATCACTGTGCTCACTCAAGTTCTCTCGGGCTGAGATCACACGATAGCAGCAGAATGGAAACAGATGAGCTGCCTGTCAGTGGAGAACCGAGTCCGTGACCTTGAATGTGGCCGCCCAGTGGAAAATTACGCAGCCCTAACAAAGAGTGAGAAAGTGTTTATGCCCTGATTTGGAGAACTCTTTGTAGACATGATGCTAATTGAAAGAAATAAAAGCAAAAGGCATAATCAAGGAGATGACATATGAGTGTATTTGTGTATATCTGATCATACATGCATTTCCAGAAGGACATATTTTAAAAATAACATAATTTGCCTTCATGGGGAAGGAAGTGTGGTGGGCGGGGAGGGGAATGTGTGAGAGAGGATTTACATATACTCTTTTTTTAAAAGAAAATCAAATGTAATGAACTAACAGTGTTAGTTTCAGGCGTACAATATAATGATTCAGCAATTGTCTGCGTTTCATGATGTTCATATGATCAGTGTACTCTTAATCCCCTTTATCTATTCCCTCCATCCTCCTGCCCACCTCTTCTCTGGGAGCCACCAGTTTGTTCTCTGTATTTAAGAGTCTGGTTTTTTGGGGGACACCTGGGTGGCTCAGTCGGTTGAGCATCTCACTGCTGATTTCAGCTCAGTTCATGATCTTAGGGTCATGGGATGGAGCCCCTCGTCAGGCTCCACACTCAGTGAGGAGTCTGCTTGTGTTTCTCTCTCTCTTCTTCTACCCCTCCCCCCACTCATTCTCTCAATAAATAAATAAATAAATATCTTTTTAAATATTTGGTTTTTTTTTTCTTTTTCCTCCTCTGTTTGCTCATTTGGTTTGTTTCTTCTACATGGGAGTGAAGACAACTGTAATTATCTACATGGGTTGTGGAAACAGGTACTCTGAATGAAGCTAACTGTAAAGGTATTTATATTTAGTTTTGGTTCAATTTTACTTTTTTTTTCTTTTTTTGGCCACAGATTCACCTCTCTAATCATGTTTTGCTCACCCTAATTTTAGACCAAGTCTGAGTTATGTGAACACATAGCAGCTGGACAGTGGGAGGAACCAGCTAAGAAGCCAGTCTGGGAAAGAACATTTGCCTCCGGTAACTGATGTGCAAATAACGAAAAGTGACTAAGGTTTGTGCCCCAGTTGTCTCCTGAAGGTGACAGCTTTAAGGTCATGACCCACTACTACCATGCCCTGTTATTTGCATGCTCTAAGAGTCAAGGAGTCTGAGTCAATCTAAATTAAGCCAGTTGATTGCAAAAATGGCCCCACTTACTCTGCTCTGTGTAGCCATGTGCTTACTCTTTGACCTATAGCTCTTTCTATCAAGCAACAGAGTCTATGTCCTCACTTCTTGGCTCTGGACTGGACTTTTGACTTGTTTGGGTCAATAAAATGAAGCAAAAGTAGTATTGTACCAGGGTGCCAGGGTGGCTCAGGCAGTTACGTGTCTTCCCTTGGCATAGGTCATGATCTTGGGCTTCTGGCTCAGCAGGGAGTCCGCCTCTTCCTCTCCCTCTCCTTCTGCTCCTCCCCTCCCCTCATGCTTTCTCTCTCTCTCTCAAAATAAATAAATAAACAATATATATATATTTTTTTTTTAAAAAATTTATTTATTTGTCAGAGAGAGAGGGAGAGAGAGAGCGAGCACAGGCAGACAGAGTGGCAGGCAGAGGCAGAGGGAGAAGCAGGCTCCCTGCTGAGCAAGGAGCCCGATGTGGGACTCGATCCCAGGACGCTGGGATCATGACCTGAGCCGAAGGCAGCCGCTTAACCAACTGAGCCACCCAGGCATCCCAACAATATATTTTTTTAAAAGTAGTATTATGCCATATCCAAGCCTAGGCATCAGGAGCCCCTGCATACTTCACTCCATCTCTTGGAGCACTGCCTTAGACGTGAGCCCAAACCTGGCCTAGCTGCTAAGGTAATGGCCCTGAGCTGAGGTCCCAGGTATGCAAGAAGGCCCAGCCAAGATCAGCAAAGCCAATTTGCCAACTGAGGACAGATGCATGAGAATCTATCTAGGAGCAAAACTGTCCAGTTGACCCATACACTCATGACTTAAATACAAGATTATTCCTTTAAGACACTGGGTTTTCTGCTTATTTCTTACATAGCCTTATTGTAGCAACAGATGACTGGTACAGAACGCCATTACGGTTCTGACTTTGTTTCCTTTCCATCACTAGTACTCTACCCTTGCCCTCTCATTACCAGTCCCTCAGTCTCCATGTAAACTCATCTCATTAAAGAGCATCTATCAGAGCCGCTGGGTGGCTCAGTTGGTTAAGCGCCTTACTCTTGATTTTGGCTAAGGTCATGATCTCAGGTTCTCAGAGTGAGTCCTATGTTGGGTTCCTCACTAAGCATGGAGTCTGCTTGAGATTCTGTCTCTCCCTCTGCCTCTGTCCCACCTCTTGCTTTCTCTCTTTCTCTAAAAACAAATTAATTTTAAAAATCTTAGAGAAAAAAAAGAGCATCTATCATATGTCCGATCTTTAATGCACGATCTCTGACCTCAAGACATGGACAGTCTGGTGGGAACCACATAGGACAGGACAGAAGTGTGTACTGATTACCATGAACATATAAGAGAGGAGCATTGCCCCAGCCTGGAGGTTCAGCATAGTTTCCTGGCAATGACCTCTGAGCTGTCTTAAAGGATAAATAAAGATATTTTTGGTTAGGCTCCTAGAGGCTTGGTACACAACGTGAGGCCAGAAAGACCAGCAGCTGTGACGTGACCTGGGAGTCTTCTAGAAATGAAGATTCTTAAGTCCCCCCATCCAAAAAAAACCCATACATCAGAATCTTTATTTTAAAGATCCCTAAGTGGTTCATATGGACTTTGAAGTTTGAGAAGTATTCCACTGTAACACTAGCATTGGGGGAGGGCTCTCAACTTGCCCTACAACTTCATCAGCCATACGAACTTTTTAAGGATAAATTTTGCAGAAGTTAAGTTCACCAGAAGAAGGTATATTGCTTGTACCAACTACACTTTTACTTATTTTTAAAATTTTTAAATTATTTTATTTATTTATTTATTTGACACACACACACACACACACACACACACACACACATGGACACAGAGAGAGCGCAAGCAGTGAGGAGTAGGAAAGGGAGAAGCAGGCTCCCTGCGGAGCAAGGAGAGCCCCATGCAGGGCTTGATCCCAGGGCCCTTGGATCATGACCTGAGCTGAAGGCAGCCACTTAACCAACTTAGCCACCCAGGTGCCCCTATTTTTAATTTTTTTTTTAAGATTTTATTTATTTGACAGACGGAGATTACAAGTAGGCAGAGAGGCAGACAGAGAGAGAGGGGGAAGCAGGCTCCCTGCAGGGAGCCCGATGCGGGGCTTGATCCCAGGACCCTGGGATCATGACCTGAGCCGAAGGCAGAGGCTTTAACCCACTGAGCCACCCAGGTGCCCCCCCCTATTTTTAATTTTTTAAAAGATTTTTATTTTGGGGGCGCCTGGGTGGCTTAGTTGTTTGGGTGACTTTCAGCTCAGGTCGTGATCCTGGAGTCCCGGGATCGAGTCCTGCATCAGGCTCCCTGCTCGGCAGGGAGTCAACTTCTCCCTTTCACCCTCCCCCTTTTCAAGCCCTCTCTCTCTCTCTCTCTCTCTCTCTTTCTCTCTCTCTCATTCTGTCTCTCTCAAATAAATAAAATCTTTTTTAAACAAAGATTTTTATTTTTAAGTCATCTCTACACCCAATGTGGGGCTCAAACTCACAACCTTGAGATCAAGAGTCATGCACTCCGCCGACTGAACCAGCCAGACACCCTTCCCTTCCAACTACACTTTAGACTGCCTCCTAATATGGCTATTTTTCTTGAAGACATGTTTTATCTCCCTAATTAAATTGTAATCAAGAACTGCACTTTCTTGATTCATCACTCTTGAGTGCCTCAGGCAGGAAGGAAATGCCAAGAAGACAGACAGACAGGATCTTCCCTGTACGAGTGTGCAATTTAGTAAGAAGAGAGGTTCACTGTGAACTACACCTCAGATCCTCAAGCCTCGCTCTGCTCCCTGCCAAGAGAGAGCCCTGGACACATCTCTTGAGGTCACTGAGCCTCAGTTTTCTCGCCTACAAGATGGGGATCACATGTAAGTTGCAAATTCATCGTAAGGACTAGAGCTCACGTGTGTTCAGCACAGACCTGGCACAGAGGTGGCGTTCCATAAATACGTGGAGTAAAAGAGAGGGAAAGAAAGGCACTAACGCTGCAGAAAAGGCAGATGTTACATTTAATTGAGGGAATCACAACAGGCCTTGCAAAAGAACTAGTACTAGAAGTGGCAGGTAAGCATTAGACGGCAGAAATAGTAGGGAGTTTTGGGTAGGTAAAGGACATTAAATAAGTAACACCTTCTTATAGAGATTACATAAAGCATATTTAGGAGAACAAGAAATCATCTGATTTCCCCCCCTGATTTGTGAATGTGTTATTGATGGGAAGAGTCTCTTAAAAGGTAAAGCAATTAAAGCACTTAAAAAAAATATGTATGGGGGCACCTGGGTGGCTCAGTGGGTTAAAGCCTCTGCCTTCGGCTCAGGTCGTGATCTCAGGGTCCTGGGATCCAGCCCCGCGTGGGCTCTCTGCTCGGCGGGGAGCCTGCTTCCCCCTCTCTCTGCCTGCCTCTCTGTCTACTTGTGATCTCTGTCAAATAAATAAATAAAATCTTAAAAAATATATATGTATGCGTTTTATGCACTAACCAGTTGGCTTTACTGTAATGATTAAAATGATGGGAAATAAGATCTCCCAGAAAATCCGGCCCATATGGTCACTTCCCATTGTGGCTGTGTGCTCAGATTCAGCCGTTGCGTTGGCTGCCTGCTGCCCAGACAGAGCAGGGTGAAGTCAGGACAGAGCCCCTGCCTCAGTGTGAATGCCTCTGCCTTCTGCGAACACATTCCCTCCACCGCTTACGAATGCACAGAGCATTTGCATTTGCCAGGTCGGGAATGCCTGGCTACGACAGCACCATTTGCAAAGTAAAGAGTCTATTTATGAAGATAATGGCAATACCCAGGCCAAGCCCACCGTGGAAGAACCTTGGCTCCTAATTAGCAAGAGCGGTGCATTTTAATGAGGACGCCTCGGTAGGCAGTTGGCTCCTGCTTTGACTGCCAATGAATCTGGGGCAGAGGGAGTGTTGGCACAGAGAACACAGAGCAGGTGAGGAGAACAAAACAGAAATGCGCTCATCTCTTGGAGACTTTAAGCCTTAGAATGATTTGATTTCCCCATTATCCTGGCTGTCATCCCCTAGGCTGCTTCTCTGAGAGCAAATGGCTCCTGGGTGAACTAAGGTAAGCAGACGTGTCCATCTGAGAACCCTGGGACTATTGCAGGGAGCAAAGAGGCCCAGAAATGTGGGCAATTGATCTCCCCCGAAGGCGATGAATCCAGGCCAAGATGCCCACGGAGAAACCTGGATCCTTTGCATTCTTCTGATTGGGCAAGAGAGCAGCAATGGCCCTGGCCCCCAGAGATGCCATGGAGGTGATCGAACACCACCCAAGGTCATGTAAGCTGGAACCTCAGAGTCCATGGTCGAATGCTGATGGCATGGTGCTGGTGGAGACCATTAAGAAAGTAGAACCCCTCAGCAGCTGAGTTGTTTCTGGGTTCCGTCTCAAGGAGAGTGATCTCTTCATTGAAAGGGCAAAGGTGAGGACAGGGGCTCCAAGATGCATGAAGGATCTGAGCAACACCCTGAGGCTCCAAACAGTGTCAGATGTTGATCTCCTGCAACTTGTACTGGGAGGATACGTAACTTGGTTGGACCTTTAGTGGTTCTTTCTGGGGACATTGGGGACAACAAGAGATGGGCTGGCTGGAGCCTGAATTTTCTTCAGAAGAACGACAGGCCTGTGAGTCTGACGATGAGCCCCAGCAAGAAAAACCCTGGGATTTTCAAAAGAATGTTGAAACAACTTGAAGAGAAAGAGATGATGATCTTTAGGAACAGGTGTAAGACTGTTATTAAAAAAAAAAAAAAAATCATGGTCAAGACTACTACCTATCCCCCAATATCTTTTTTTTTTTACTTTTTCAAAATTAGCACACCAAATGGATACTATATTAGTTTCCTATTGCTCCTGTAACAAATTACCATGAATTTCGTGGCCTAATCAACACAAATTTACTATTTTACAGTTCTGGAGGCCAGTACTCTAAAACGGAAGAGCAGGGCTGCATCTTCTTTGAGGGGCTCTACAAAACAATGTCTCCAAGTCTTTTTTAGCTTTAGAGGCTGCTCACATTCTTGGACTTGTGGTCTCCTCCTTCATCTTCGAAGCCATCAGCACACCGTCAGATTTCTCTTTCTCTCTCTGACCTCTGCTCTCATCCTCTGCCTTCTGACTCTCCTGTCCCCCATTTACGAGGACCCCTGTTATTACATTGGACTCAGGTATATAATCAAAAAGAACCTCACATCTCAAGAGCCTTTGCTTAATCACATCTGCAGAGTCCCTTTGCTCTACAGAAGGTAACGTAGAGACGCATATGAAAAACAGTGAGACATGTCCTTTCCGAGTCAGGCCCTAAAACAAAGACACACATTATTTACTAAAATGTAGATGAAAGGGGGCGCCTGGGTGGCTCAGTTGGTTAGACATCCGCCTTCAGCTTAGGTCACGATCCCGGGGTCTTGGGATCGAGCCCTGCATCAGCTTCTTTGCTCAGTGGGGAGCCCGCTTCTCCCTCTGCCTCTGGCTGCAGCTCTCCCTATTTGCACGCTCTCTCTGTCAGCTAAATAAAATCTTTAAAAATACATAAATAAAATGTAGATGAGGAAGCCCCTTTAAACCATGCAGATGAGGGCGGTAGGTGGGAGTGGTTCAGAAAGAAAAGCCTATGTCTCTGATCATTTCTTGGAGTGAAGCCAGCATTCCAGCTTGAACTTTTTACAGGAGAGAAAAATAGCCTGCTATCTCATCACACCTATGCAGACAGAATTACATGCTACCTAACAGATTATCCAGTAGACCTTGGAACTATAATAGACAAAGTATTTGGGGACTTGAGCAGCATTTAACAAGGTTTCCTATGAGAGCCATGTGCTCCAGATGGAGAAATATGGGTTAAAGCCAACAATTAGGTGGGTTTAGAACTGCTTGAGCAACCCTATGGGTACAGATTAGTGGTTTGGGATTAGTCTCTATAGAGAGGTTTTCATCCTATGGCCTCGTGACAAAGTCCCTGCTGTGGACAAGGTCAGACCACAGCAGAGATGTTTAATTTTCTTACAGGGGCCACTCTTGAAGAGGGCTATAGCTATCAGAGTCTACATCAGAGATCATAACACAGTGGTGAGGGGGCTTGAGACAAGGGGTTACAAGGAAGAGTTAGAGAACCAACCATAAAGATATGCTGGTGGCCCAGAGTTAGAGAACCAGCCATAAAGATACTGAGCCTGGGTGGCTCAGTCTGTTGAGCGTCTGACTCTTGATTTTGGCTCAGGTCATGATCTCACAGTCGTGGATGGAGCCCCATGTCAGGTTCTGAACTTAACGGAGAGTCTGCTTGAGATTCTCTCTCTCTCTTCCCTCCACCCCTGCCCCCCTTGTACGCATGCTCTCTCCAATAAATAAATAAATAAACAAACAAACAAATAAAATCTTTTAAAAAAGGTAAGAGCAGGGCCTTTGGATATTTACTGAGCATTTGTTAGGTATAAGATACAATGCTCAGTGACAAGGGATAGAAAAGAGGACAAGACATATTTCTCTGCCCTTTTCTTACAGGGGAGAGGAAGCATTTATAGAAATGTGTACAAGGTAACTCATGGAAAACTTAGCTCACAGGGCAGCCCATTAAGGACCTGTTGTATGAGGGTCTTTGGACTGTCCCTATTTTGCTTACATTTTGTCATCTGTAGCAAAAAGTCTTTTTGTCCATCCCTGGTAGATGGTGACTCATCAGAAAGGGCTGGAAACCTTGTTTTACTCTGGCAGAAAAATCAGCTTGGGTTTGTAGGAATTGAGTCCTCCCCAACCCCATGTGCAGACAAGTGTTCGGGTGTTGCTGTATGGACTTTCTAATCCATCTACCAACCGTCCAACTCTTTGGGGGAGCCACTGAACACTTTCATGGTTTTAAAAAAAAGTGACTGAGAAGAATATGGGCTTTTGAGAGTGAGGCCAAAAAAGGGAATGAGGAGGAAATATGAAAAGGGGCCCTGAGTCTGGGGGCGTCTGTTCCTGAGAGTAGGACCCAGTTGGATATGGTCCCCAAAGTGCCATGGGCCGTGGACCCCAAGAAGAAGCGTGATGTGGGGTAATACACAAGTGTCCTAAGCGGGTCCAGGACCTCAGCTGAGAAGGCCCTCATCAGGGCTGGATGGGACCTTGGCCTGGCCTGTGCCTCAAGTCCTTGCCTCCAAATCCTCTGCCCACAGTTCCCCAGGACCCTCATGAATGTTAGAGGGCCACCATAATTGTTCCTTGGGGCCGCCCTAGGGAGTGTTTGTGTGCTCTGGGGATGCAAGGTGCCAGTATCCCTTTGCACAAGTGAATAGAGCATAGGAATAACTTGGATTCCCAGAAGCAGGGGCACTTACTCTGGCTTGGAAAGACTGTCACCCCTAGAAAAGCTGAAGTGCCCTTCACGTCTTTTCTCTTTCCATACTGATTCTTAAGAAAGTTCAGAACAGTTTCACTGTTATAAGCCAGTTCAATAGCAGCTTCCTCTGTCCTCTGGCCCTTCCTGCCCTTGAGAACCCCTCACCTCCCTCCTGTCTCCTGGTTACTGTTTCTCCATCCCCTGATAAGGATGGGTTGCAGCCCCTATGGAAGAACTAACTGAACAATGTTCTACATCGATTTAGTTTAGGGTAAATACCAGTTAGAGACCATCAACAGTATTTCACATGCAGAAAGAGTCTTGACTGCCTCTCGCTTCCCAGCTCATGGAGGTGTTCACTTGTCTAGTCGATAGAACTCAGGGGATGGGTGATAAACCAGGGAAGGATCTCTTGCTGCCTATGACAACTCAGAGACTCCCGTCACTAAGCTGGGCTGAGTCTGCGCGTTGCTTAGGAACAAGAGCTTACCAGCAGAGTTAGGAAAATGATCATTTCTTCAGAAAAAGAAAATTTTTTTTCAAGAAATCTTAATGATAATTTCCCAGCCTACAAGTTTTATATTGAATCCTACTAGAGTTCCATGAACATAACTTTTTTAAAAATTTTATTTATTTTTTTGACAGAGAGATCACAAGTAGGCAGAGAGGCAGGCAGAGAGAGGGGGAAGCAGGCTCCCCGCCGAGCAGAGAGCCCGATGCGGGGCTCGATCCCAGGATGCTGAGATCAAGACCTGAGCCGAAGGCAGAGGCTTAACCCACTGAGCCACCCAGGCGCCCCCATGAACATAACTTTAATAGCTCCCATTAATTGGATGCTTGCTGTGTGTCAGAAGCTTTTCCCACATGTTAGGTGGACAGTATCTCTGTCTCATAAAAGGGGAAACTGAAGCCAGAGCTGACTCTTCAGTGATCTGTATGGTCTCCTTTGGGTTAATGTGTGAAGCTGGGATTTGAACCCAGGTTCATCTGGTCTCAAAGCCTGGGTTCTTTCCATGATGCTTCCCTAGCATCACGGTAATAAGAGCAAAGAGAAAGTGATTTGAACAGGAATTACTTTATATTTCTACATCATTCAAAGCATCACTGTCCATCTGATTATTTTTACCCCTTTGTGCCCCTCCGTACTATAATGACTGAGAGAGGTTTCACATCACATGGTCAGCCTTGGCTTCTTCGCAGGCACACAAAGAGAGCTACAAAGATCCCAAGGGCATACATTTACCTTTGGTGTCTGGTATTTCTTCCCACATTCTCTGCAGCAGCCCTGCTTTGAGTGATGGGAGTTCATCTGTGGGGCCATTGTCTACTGTTCTGGGGATCTGCTGTCCTCTTCCCCAGGGACTGGAGGCCTGATACAGATTCCTCTGAACACCTCAATCCACCTGGGTCCATGGAGTGTTTGTACACTCTGCAAAGGTCAGCAAAGGAATGCAGAGTCCCTGGTCTCATATGTAAATCCCCATGTTCTTTCTCAAAAGACTGAATTTGGTTCACTGGTTAATCCACTGTCTTTCACACACTATAGAAGCCAAGTAAATATATGCTACATAATGAATACTAATTAGCATATAACATTTGGGGCAAACCAAAGAGAGGATCCAGGCTCTTACAACCTAAGCCAAAATCCAAAGCAACGAAATAGAATAGGTAGTTAGAAAATTGGGTCATTAAGAAAATGGGTTCCTTTTAGTGTCATTACGATAATGATATAATTCTGACTTTTCTCACTGCCTCAGTTTACTTAGGTGACAGATGGAGAGTCTGGAATAGGTGATCACCTAGGTTTTCTTGTTTTTTTAAAAAAACTTGGGGTTTTTTAATGTAAAATATTATTTTTAGGAGAAATAAATGAAAATAAAATTCCTCACCAAGAGGAGTTTTTTTTTTTTTTTTTTAAATTCCCTTGAGCTAAAGTAATTTAGGGAATTGGATCGAACTACTTCTCATTCAAATTTCTGATTTTTTTTTTTTTTGAAAGTCAACTGGCAGAAATGATGATTTCAAAAACTAGAACAAAAATTAAGTCATTTCACAAAGTTAGAGCCTTGTTCTGAGTGACACATTAATAATGGAACAAGAGTACTGAGCAAATTGTGTTAAACTTTGTCACTTCATAAAAATGGGACACCAAAGGGGTGATTAAGTTTATCTCCCTGACACAGTGATAACTCCATACCAAATGCAGTGTTATATTGTGTAGAAAATGGCATCTTTCCCCTTCTTGTTTTAAAATTCTAGATAATGACACATAAAACGTAATTAATAGATTCCTAGATGGGGCTTATTGAGCAGTTCAAATTAAACTTTCTTTTTTTTTTTAATCAATGTTTATTTTTAACAAAGTAATAAATGCACACAGTAAAAAGAAAGGAAAGAAAACAAATGGTGCTGAATGGAAAGAAGAAAAGGATACTGCCCCTTGCATGCCTTCCTCCTGTCCACAGCCCCACTCTTCAGATGCATTTACTTTCAAATTATACACTATTTCTTCTGGGACTTATTTCTGTTTATGAACAATCTGCTGATGCTATTATATCCTGGTTTACAAATTTAGGTAATATCTACTCTCCTGTTTTAGAAGTTGAGGATATCATGCTCTTGGACTCCTCTCTTTTCATCTCTTGCATTTTTTTTCATTATAACTTCTGTTAATTTGTGTTCAGTACTTTTACTATTATAGAAGCATAAATAGCATCCATTACTAGCCATTATAGTAAAGGATACTACTAGGAATTAAAAGTAGTATACCATTATTGTTTCCTTCGTTGTACAGCCTTTTGTATTTTTCCTGGAGTTAATTATTGTTTTGGTTTTTTAACTTGCTTCAATTTTTTAAAAACCTTGCTGAAAGTTATAAGTAATAATAGATTATGAGATGAAATCCTACTAACATCATGAAACTTAGGATAAAAGTAATAAGGTGAAAAATAATAAGGATAAATATACTCGTAGTACATTAAAGTTCATAAAATCAGTCTCATGACTATAAGATGGGGACCTAACTTGGCCTAGATATGAGATAGAGTTGTGTTCTTTCACTGACCTCAAACTCCACATCTGTCAGTAGTAGAATTCAGCTGTGAAAACAAAATCTAAGGTTATAGTGATTGAAATATACTCTCAAGAACAGGAAAGATGATAGTCCTATTTTATTCATGTTACCTAATGAGTTCCATGAGAGCGCATACAGAATACATTGGACAAAGCCATGAGAATTTGAAAAACATGCCATATGCAAAATAAAGAAGGAAACTGAGAATGTTAGCCTAGAAATGTCTTAGGGGGAAATTACAGTTGTCCTCAAATATGTGCAAGGCAATCGTGTAGAAAATGAGGTCAATTTATGCTTGATCCCAGGGGCAGATTCGGACCAATGGGTGAGTGTCAAGGGGGCAGGTTCAGTTCAATGATCATAGAACTTTGTAACAACTAGATCCATTAACGGTAGTGTGGACTGCCCTTGTTCCTCCAGCATCCATTCTCCCATTGTTTCTTTGGTAATAGCCATTTAAGCTGGGCCCTTGGCTGTCCAACTGAAGATTACATGTTCTACTCTTCATTGGTATGGCCCTGAAATTAGGTTCAGACCATTGGGATAAAAACAGAAATGATGCATACCACTGTTTGCTCATGCCTTTAAAAGGAAAGGAGTGTGTCCTCTTCCTCTTGTCTCCCTTCCTAAGGTCTGGCATGTGGTCATGGTGAGTCTTTGTTCTTGTGGACAAACCGAAAAATTGCAGAGCAAGAAGGCAGAAGGAACTTGAGTTCCCAATACCCATACTCGACTCCCTTTTTCAGCCTTGGATCCTTTGAACTGTCAACTAACTGAGAAACCTTCTGTCCATAAAATTTCTACTTTGTTAAGCCACATACTTGAATCTTTGTTATACTAGTTGTACCCTATATATTAAATAATAGAGGTATGTTTTATTTATTTATTTATTTATTTATTTTGAAAGATTTTTATTTATTTGACGGAGAGAGATCACAAGTAGGCAGAGAGGCAAGCAGAGAGAGAGGAGGAAGCAGGCTCCCCACTGAGCAGAGAGCCCGATGCGGGGCTCGATCCCAGGACCCTGAGATCATGACCTGAGAGCTGAAGGCAGAGGCTCAACCCACAGAGCCACCCAGGTGCCCCTATTTATTTATTTTTTTAAAGGTTTGTTTATTTACTTGGGAGAGAGAGTGTGTGTGCACCAAGTGAGTACAAGGAAGGATAGAAGGAGAGGGAGAGAGAAACATTACCAGTTTCTGGAGCCTGACATGGGGCTCAATCTCACGACCCTGAGATCAACACCTAACCTGAGATCAAGAGTCAGAAGCTTAACCGACTGAGCCACCCACGTGCCCCTACCTGTTTAAATTCTAACAGCATTGTGGGAGAGGGTCCATTTCGATATTTCCTTTCATGCTGAGCTTGGGTGAGAGTGCAACTTTGGTGAGCAGGGCTATATTTAAAAACAGCCTGCCTGGCCCCAAGTGCTTCTCACTTATGGAAGGACTCAACAAAGGTGAGTTGGCCTTGAGACAATGCCAGTGAGATCTGGGAATTTCCACTTGAGGTAAACACTTTGGAGCTAGCACATTTCTGCCCTTGTTATATATCCTGAGAACCCCTATGCTTCTTTTTACATTATGTTCACCCAACCGGTAATTACTTGCTTATCATATGAATGTGCATATGAATTATAGGTTGAGCCTCTCGGTTTCTGTAAAGAAGCTAGTTAGAAAGATGATAGGGTCTGTGTTGAATCTGCACAGGTATTTACGCTATAAATTTTCTTCCAAGCATGGATTTAGCTGCTTCCCCTAAGTTTTGGAATGTTGTATTTTTGTTCTCATTCATCTCAAAGCATTTTCTAATTTCTCTTGATCTCTTCTTTGAGCCATTAGTTACTTGGAGTGCATAGTTTCGTTTCTACGTGTTTGTGAATTTCCCAAATTTTATGGTTATTGATTTCCAACTCCATCCCATTATGGTCAGAGAATGTACACTATATGATTATTATTTCAATACTTTTAAATTTGTTGAGTCTCATTTTATGGTTTCACATATAGGCTTTTCTGAAGTATGTTTCATATATTTTGAGAAGAATATGCCTTCTGTTATTTTGGGAAGACTGTTTTATACATGTCCATTAGGGTTGTTTGGTTGATAGGATTGTTCAAGTCTTCCATTTTTTCATTAATCTTCTGAGTGGTTGTTCTATCCATTAAGGAAAGTGGGTGGTGAAGTCTCCAACTATTCTTATCGAATCATTTATTTTTCCTTTTAGTTCTTTGGTTTTTGGTTCGTGTATCTTGAGGATCTATTCTCAGGTTCACATATGATTATAATTATTATACCTTTGTGATTGATTGATGCTTTTACCATTGTAAAGTGTTCCTCTTGAGCTCTAGTAACACTTTTAATTTTCAGTTTGCCTGATATTAGTATAGGCACTATAGCTTTCTTATGATTTTTGTTGGGATGATATATATTTTTCCATCCTTTTACTTTCAACCTATTTGTGTCTTTGAATCTCAAATACCTGTCCTATAGATGCATATTTGCATATTGCTTAATCCAGCCTGACGATCTCTGCCTTTTCATTGGATTACTTAAATCTGTTCGTATTTACTGTTATTATCGATATAGTTATGAATTTGCATCCGCTACTTTACTTCTTGTCCTCTATATGGCTCATATTTTTTGTGTCACTGTTCTTCTTTTACTGCATTCTTCTACATTCAGTAAATATATTCTAATTTAACATTTTGGTTCCTTTAATTTTTTTTTTATTTTTTGCTTTGAGTTATTTTTTTGGTAGTTGCTCCATGGCTTCCCATATATATTTATTTGGTAAATTTATTAACTTAAATAAATTTAACTTAATAAATTATTAAAATTGCTAAATTTATTAACTTAATTTCAGTGAAAAAACTTACTCCAGTATGTCTATTCCTTCTTCCTCCTTTTTGGCTATTATTGTTATAATATTGCATCTATAAATGTTACAACCCATTGTTATAATTATTACTTTATATAGTTTTATGTCTACTTAAAAAGCTGGTAAAAGAGATCAATTATATATTGATACAGTTTGTTATATTAGCCTTATCTCCTATTTCTGGTCTTTTTCATTCGTTTCTGTGGATCACAATGCCAACTGGTGTCATTCATTACTATAAGACAGCTTTGCTCCCACCAACCTCCTTTGTGCTATTACTGTCAAATATATTGTGTTTCCATGTGCTATAGGCCAAACCATACAACTGTATAAATATCAGTTCATACAATTGCTTTTTAAATCAGTTAAGAGAAGAAAGAACACAGAGGCATTTATATTGTCTTTTAAAATTACATAATTATCTTTACTTGTGCTCTTTGTTTTTGCTGCATGGATTTGAGTCACCTGCTTTCATTCTGAAGAAGTCCCTTTATTATTTCTTGAATCCAGAGGAGAAGGAAACCTGGCAAGAAGTGGTTTCTTGCAATAGTGAACAGCCAAGAGAAAAATGAGAATTTGGGTGAAATCAAACAAGAAAATGACTTGCCAACTATGCCACGGCACTGGAAATATGCTTTAGTAGAAATCTGAATAGGTCTGCTTTACTGATTCATTGAATTATGTCTGTTTCTCACGTCTGAGTCAATGAATCACGGGTCTTAGTGTTTTTTAGTGTTTTTTAGACGTAAATCAATTTTATCTTTATAGGATGACACAATTACCTAATAGTTTCTTAACTATTAATTAACTATTAATTAACTAATAATTAAATATTGGTTAATTCTTGGGTCTTTAATCTGGTGAGATGAATTCAAATTTTGAATAGATGACCTAAAAAGACTGACCTTAGAAAATTTACTAAATCTCTTTGAGTCTCATTTACCCATCTATAACACTATCCTATATGCCACAGAGAGCTGTGAGATGATTACACAGAAAATGCATGTAAAATGTTTATTCTCCCACACAAATGTTTTCAGTAAATGGCAAGCTTTAACAAACATAGTAATATTGGACTTGTCGTTTTGACCATGATAGAGTACAGATATCAACTTCATTTTTGCAGTAGAAACAATGATAAAACTGAATAAAATATATGCAGCAACACTTTTCAAGCTTTTAACAAGAGAAATAGGAAGGAGGGATATGATCCTTTAAAGACTAAAAACACATTAGCTGGGCCCCATATGCACTACAGCTTTCTGCATGGGAGTTACTTCCAAACTGTAGCATAAGAAGGAAAAAGGAAAGATACAAGAAACAGAGACTGAAGGGGGGGGGGGTCACAAACAGAAAAAAAAAGAGTGAATAAGAATGAACAGAACCTTGGTATTTCATAAGAAACAATATCAAGTGGTCTAAACATTGAAACAAGAAATAATGTGCATTTTGCACATTTTCCACTTCATTTTATGAAGCCAGAAGTGCTCTGATAGAAGACAAAGACATTACAATGAAAGGAAATGATAAATAAGTAACCTTCATAGACATAAGAGAAAAAAAAACCTGAAAAAAAAACTGAATAAAGTGTTAACACACTGAATCCAGCAAAACATGAGGGTAATACTAAGTAGGTTGTCTATAGGAATGCAAAGTTGGTTCAGTAACAGAAATTAGTCAATGGAGTTTACCACATTAGAAGAATAAAGGAGAAAATCGTCAGATTAGCTCAATAGATACGGCAAAAGGTTTTGACAAAATCCAGCTAAATCCCTCAACAAACTAGAAACAGAAGGAAACATCCTCAGCCTGATGAGGGGCATCTATAAAAACCCACGGCTAACATCATACTTAATGGTAAGGGAAGGAAGGCTTCCTCCTGAATGGACACTAGCAAGGATGGTTGTTCTTACAATTCTATTAGTATTAGCCACTGAAAAAGGTGTGGAAAAGAAATGCTCAACAGAAATAGAAGCCTTACAGATTATAAAGAAGACATAAAAGTACTTTATTCATAGATGTGATAGCATACGTGAACAGTGATCCTAAAAATCCACCCCAAAAAATCCCAAACCTAATAGAAATAAGTGAATTTATTAGCAAGGTCACAACATTCAATTTTAACATAAAAAGAAATCTACTGACAGTCTATATACTTATAATGAACAACCGCAAACAATTTATTCAAAATTATTCAAATTGTTCAAATTTGTGCGGTTGTTCAATGTTCAATTTGTTCAATTGAACAAATCAAATTGCTCAAAAAATTCAAAAAAATAAAAAAGATTTTTTATGATCGTATTAAGAAAGATCCTTGGGGATGAATTTAATGAATGACGTGCGAGACCTCCGCATCAAGAACCACTGAGAATTCAAAGACCTAAATAATGGGAAGAGAGATAATTGATAATCCAACATCCTGGGGAGACTCTGGAGAAATGGCACTGCTGTACATTATTTGTGGCTACTTTTCCTAAATACTGTTTAAACTATTACATAATAATAACGACCACTTATTAGTGCCAAGTGTGAGTAACAAATATCTAAAAGGGCAGCTCTTACCACTTCTCTGCTGGAAAGCTCCTTCTGGCTCATAGGATCAATGACAAACCCTTTTGGTATCACAAGCCCTCCACTATTAGTTCCAAGCTTCCTTTCTATATTCACCTCCCACATAATCCCCCATATACCTCCTATACTCTAGCCACACTGGATTCTCCAGCCACCTTAAGATTTTTTTTTTAACCTTACAGATACATTTATTCATGCCATGAAGGAAACAGGACCTATATAAGTGTACAGTGTCTATGTTCCCATCTAACATACCTTGCTTAAATTAAACAGCCAGATTGATGTTCTCCCTGATGTGCAAAGTAAAGTTGATTAATGTTGACTGTGAACTTTTCGGGGTTCCAAGCTTTCAAAGCTTTATTTCTTTTACCGGCACTCTTGCTTTTACAATGAAGCCCATTGACCCCAGTCTTCTCCAGATCTCCTGGTAACTTGGGTTTAGTGGGGCTTCATGGAGATCTAGATGCTTTGAAGCATCTTGGCACAGGACCAACAGCTCAGGCCGTTCCAAAGCCCCACAGCCAACAGCTTGCAAAGGTCACTGAGTGACCAGTTTAAGATTTTGACCTTCATGTCTTGGCTCATGATATGCCTCTCCTTTAGATGACTCTTCACCCCGCCCCACCAGCCACCCTTAGCTGTGGACTAGTTCCCAGTACTTAAAATACTTAGCACAGTGTGGGGCAGTTTAAGTACTTAAGGTGTGATAAGTACTTGCTGACTGAAGAAATGAAAAATGGTTCATTGACACCAATCCCAGAAGAGAGGATAAATGGATGCATTTGATTCTGAATAAGGACAAAGGGAGATAAAATGTGTGTTTAAACAATGCAGGCAAATCCCCTTAATTGGCAGGCCTCTTTGGAAGCGGACTGTCATAATAAACCAAACCCACAATCATTCCATTTTTAGGGAATTCAGAGAAATTTGTTGGGCATTTATTTGTTTCTTCTATTGTTTACTTAGAGAATTACAAAGTTTTTTAGTATAGAGATGATCAGTGAAGCTTCAAATTGATTTTTTGATTGAAGTATCCTCTATTATAGCCAAATGAGAGTTTTGAAATTAACTACACAAAAAGCCTCAAATCTATTGTTTTATATTCGTCCCTTTGATAAATGGTGTTACATATTCAGGGCTGGTTTCGTGGGCATAGGACCTACACAGTCACATAGGGTCCCACACTTAGAAGGACCCCGCAGTTGGTTTAATGCTCTACCTTGGCTGTCTTGAACAAAGAGCCCTGCATTTTCATTTTGCACAAGGCCCCGCAAATCGTGTGACCAGTCCTGCGCCTGCCTTTCTCCAGCTGAAAAGCGGCAACCCTGATGGCCAGAGAGAGCTAGAAAGCATGTGGAATACTGAGAGAGTGAGGGTCCGTGGGAACAAACCCCAAGACAAAAACACTGCATACCTGGGGTGCTTTCCGAGGGCTACTCTTGTTAAACTGCTTCTCTTAACTGAGCAAGACCAGGATGCGTCCCTTCTACAAGAGGGACTTAAGGCAGAAGACCCGGGAGGAAGCATTTCTTTTCTTTCCCTCATCAGCAAATTGGACTGGAGAGGAAACCAGAGCAGGAACTTTATATAAGCAGGGCCTCCCCGAACGCTCAGAGCTTCCCCATGGTTCAGGGAGGCCCGTGTAAGTACCTTTTGGTGATGCTGTGTCTCCCTTCTGCTTCATCTGTAACCGCTGTGCCTTTGATTGTGGGGGTGTGGTCTCGGTTCAGGTTCAAGAACCTAACTCCAGTAACAATACGTGAGGTTGTACTTCCTTAACTCTCCATCCTTTGGGATTTCCTCCCAGCCCTCCCTTTATGATCTTTAGCAGGACGGTCTGGAGACTTCTAAGCTAGTCCAAGCTCCGCATTTGCCTAAATGAGAAAACTAAGATCCAGAGAAACAAGATCCTCCAGCCACCAGCTAAATAATTTTAACGAATGAAGTTAGGGACATTGACAACCGGGCACTCAGGCCTGGCAAGATACAGGATAAGGATCTCTTCCTATCTCAGATGGAGCCTGATTCTCATCGCAGGCAGATGAAATGTTCTTCAAGCTCTTGACCACTCTCTCTCTCCTACTATTCCATTCCATTTCAATGCCGTAGACTCTGAAAAATTAAAGAGAGTCTGAGGTAATCCCCCCTCACTCAGGAGTCCTTAAATGATAACCCCTATGTGTCTGGGAATCTCACTTTTTAAGGGAGGTTTGTTTGTTTGGGGTACACTTTGGTTATTAGAAATTGTTTTCTCTTTATAAAGAACAGACATCGGATAGCTAATTCCAATCTCAGGAATTAATTCCCCTGCACAATGACAGACAACTATATTCCTTTCTTCATATCAAATGACTGCAGATAGTTTTACTTCCACCGCGCCTCTCCCAGAGGCTGTTCAGGTTTTTCTTCTAATTGAACACTCACTCGTCTGTGGTGTTCCATTAGTGCTATGGGTTCTAAGTGCCTATTTTCATCTCTTCTTCTCGTTAACCTCAGAGCCATTAAAAATCCTTGGGTTATAAAAGGGAAATAGGACAAAGCAAAGTATCGTGGCATGTGTTTTGTTTTGTTTTAATTTGCTAATTTAAAAGCCAGTAAGAAAGTTCTAGAGGACAAGAAAGACTGGCCAAGATTATAGGAAGAGTGTCTATGTAAGTCAAGGGTTTTGATGGCAAGTGACAATACCCAACTGGGAGTTGCTTAAGCAAATATGAGAATATGTTGATCAAAGAGGAATGAACCCTCTTCCCCTTAAGTTCCAATTGGAAAGGTTTCAGGAAAGGGCTCTGGTTGGCCAAATTGGTCACTGTCCACCCCTGGGTCAGAGTCAGACAAGGAAATCTATACTTGGATCACATGGCTGCGGTGGGGGTGGGGGGGGACGGCAGAGGATTATTGGGAGGAAGGTGAACCCTCCTCCCAGAAGGGAAAGGCACTGGGCCAACAGAAATAGATGTGCCCTCTAGTAGGTGAGCCCCAAAATTCAAATGCAGGAAAAGTAGAGGCAACTACAGCATTATAAGAATAAAGTTGGTAAGATGGAGTTTTCTTATTTTTTAAAGGGAGATAAATAATGAAGCAAAATGTTGAATGTATTGAATTCTTAACTGGTATCTACTAAAATGAAATTTAATATTTTGTGGTGGAAAAGATTTACAATTATTAAATACATTTTATGTTAAGTTCTAAAACTTGGGGTGAATTTCTAGGTGTAGGAAGCTGCTTTGAAGATTAAAACAGGAACAACTTATGAACACATGTAAGTGGAAAAAAGCTGACTGGTGAAAAAAAAAAAAAGAAAAGAAAAGAACCCGATTGAAAGACCCTCTCATGGTCTTGCCCTTGACCGTGCTCCCCGGGAAGAGGTACACAAAACACGTGCTGTGGGCAAACACTCAGACTGCATTTCTTTCTTTCTTTCTTTTTTTTTTTTAAGATTTTATTTTTTTATTTGACAGACAGAGATCACAAGTAGGCAGAGAGGCAGGCAGAAAGAGAGAGGGGAAAGCAGGCTCCCCGTGGAGCAGAGAGCCCGATGAGGGGCTCGATCCCAGGACCCTGGGATCACGACCTGAGCCAAAGGCAGAGGCTTTAGCCCACTGAGCCACCCAGGCGCCCTCAGACTGCATTTCTAACGCACTATTTTCTTGAGCACTGGGAAAACCCAGAGGGGGATACTTCATTTGTCCAATTAAAGAGGGGCTTTCATTAAGTGCCACCCCAGAGCCCATAGACCAAAGGCAGATATGCATTAGTGGCTGCCCAGAGCCAATAAGACAGCTAAAATGTCAGCAAGCAGGACCACGAAGTGGTTCTAGTTTCCTTGTGGTTGGAAGCTGTTGAGTTAACAGCCCAAATCTGACCACACAGGCCTGGAACAATGTGCAAGAGAGCCAATGAGAGGAAGTTAGCCAGTGTTGAATCTAGGCCAGTCAACCTTCTGAGAAAATGTGCCAGCAAGGGGCAGAGGAGACCCTTGCCAAGAAAAAGCTTGCCTCCTGCGACTGTTTCTCATGGAGACATAATGCATTGGCTGATCAAATGCTCCCACTGGCCCAACAAAAATGCTTCCTGCTTCTCCAAGCCTACAGAGCACCTTGAGCTGAAGGAAGATCAATGTTGCTGCCCCATAGATAACTGTGACCCAGGGCTCTTCAGATAGCTTGTCTTGTTCTCTCAGAGGGCTTTTGTTGTTTACACAAAATGAAAAAAACACTGTTCAAAATAAAAGTTTTCGATATTTTACTTTCCAAGGGGAACTATTGAGGGCATTTTTTAATCAATCAGCAAATATTTATTAAGCAGCTACTATCTGCAAAGTACTGTGCCAAACTGTTGTCGACTCAGAAGAGTGGTATAATTAAGCCGTACACATAGACTATAAAACAGATTAACTACTTTATAAACAATATACCTGAGGTTATATATCAAATGAATATGATCTTCTTAAGATAAAATTGGGAAATGTTTTCTGATAAAAAAAGGAACGAGGCGCACACAAAGACTTATATGTGAATGTTCAGACGGCTTCATTCATAGCAGCTAAACACTGGAAACTACCCAAACACCCATATGGATGATGGATGGATGGGTACGGAGGTGTGGTATACCCATACAGTGGAAATTATTCTGCCTTAAAAAAGGATGAACTACTGATTCATGCCACAACATGGTTGAGCCTTAACAACATGCTACGGGCACCTGGGTGGCTCAGCTGGTTAAGTGTCCAAGCCTTGACTTCGTCTCAGGTCATGATCTCAGAGTCATGAGATGGAGCCCGGCGTCCAGCTTAAGAGCCCCCCTCACTCCCGTGGCCCCTCTCCCCCCTCTCTAAAAACAAACAAACAAAAAGCCACACTGGGCTCCATGAAATAAGCCAGTCACAAATGATCATACACTGTATACTTCCATTTATAAGAAATATTCAGAAAAGGCAAATCTATAGAGAACAGAAAGTAAATTAGGGGCTGCCAGGGCTAAGGGCGGAAATGGGTGATGGAGATGTCCTAAAATTGGATTGTGATGACTTTTGCACGACTCGGTCACTTTACTAAAAATCATTGAAATGGACACTTAAAATGGGTGAATTTTATTATATGTAAGGGATACCTCAATAATTCTTTAAAAAAATACCACATGAAGCGTGATGATTGTAAAGTATCCAGACTGATTTGGGCGTGACCTGTGACCCAGATCTGAAGTCGAGGCAACACATGGAGAGATCTAGAAGGCTGCCCCTGGCAAAGTTCCAAAATCAGTTGAGTAATCACAGGACACTGAGGCTGAGGGCTTGCTCATCCCCTCCCAGGGGAAGGGAGGTGAGCCCAATTCTCATTTGCATGCGTACTCAGGGCCATTGCTCCCATAGTGTTATAACTACTAAGCAGCTATTCCCTTTCCCCAAGCTGACAATCTACTGTGGAGATAAGACATCTAAAAGTACTATCACCTACCCATAAAGTACACTAAGTTAGCTAACGGCAAGCTAGTAAGAGCCCTTTTTCTCTTTTCAAAGTGTGAGTTGATGGCTGCTAAGAAATTAGCTGGGTTTTTTTTTTTTCATGGCTAATTTGCAAAATCCCTCCATACAGGAATAAGAAAAAGCAGTTACAAGGGAGAGAGAAAGTCTCCAAATGTGGGAACATATTGTTCTCTCCTTCCCACCTCCCTCCCTGAAATGTTACTGTAGTAACGGGCAATCTTCCACTGGAGTCCTTTTGCCCCAAGTCCAAGAGAAACAGCACCACGATTGATACTGCATTTTCAAGTCACAAATACATAGAAATAAATTCAAGCCGTAGCTCAAATGAGTGACTGTATGTTAGATTTTAGCTGACATGGAGTTGAAATTCGTCTTTGGCTTCAGTCCCCATTTCCCTATAGAGCTGAACTTGGCAGCCTGAAGTTTTTCTTTAATGGTTGCAGCAATGACCTCTCTCTGCCTCCCTGTGTTTCTTGTCTTGAGATTTCCTTCTTGAAGTCCAGAATGATTTTCCTATTGCATTCTGAAGGATAAACCCACACAAAGTGGCTTGACACTGAGCTCCGTGCCAGGGTGGGGAAGTGGAATTAAGGGTTTACAGGTCCAGCTTTGTATGGTTTTGAGAGGTTTAGCACAGTGGGGAACTGGGCTTGTTAATTACTCAGATAAATGCTAATTGACCTATAAAAACGCAGGATTAAGTTGTTAAGATCTGCTCCAACTGGCATTATGGAAAGATGGAGAGCCTCAGACTGTGGGTACGGCTCTCCTGAGGGATGGAGAGATGCAGGCAGCTACGGGCCACAAGACCAGATGGTCTTGCCGTGTCATTGAGGGGCCTCTCAGCAGAGACCCAAAGAAGAAGAGTTTCAATTAAAGTACATTGTGGAGAAGGAAGTTACTCAACACATTCTAGCCAGTTGAAACCTAATATAGAAACAAAACACGAAACTATCAGTCACTGAGGAGGGAAGTCCAGGGTGAAAGCATTTGGAGGACCAAGCCTAAGACTTGGGAAGCTGGCACTGAAGGTTCTCACCATTGCTGGGTATTTCTAGTATATTTCAGCAGGTCTGGTGGGGGCGGGGCGCTCAGTGTCTAGCTGCTAAAACTTCAGCTAGGAAGCAGCTGCGAATAAATCATTACAACACGGGAGCCTATTCCCTGATATTATGCTAAACTGTTTCATGTTTGTGTCAGCTTTGCAATATGAATAGTCAAAGGACAGGGACTGTATCTACCTGACCTCAATTGCTGGTATTTAGCATAGATTCTAACAAGGATGCTTGGACAATATTATCAGATTTTGCAGACTTTATACAGGTCAGCAAGCTCAACTGAAGAATTAGAAAAACACAACCTCTCATCCCAGTAAAATTATGCTAGCCAAGAGTGCCTCCCAGATTTGTCATTTAAATTAGCAGTAAAAAAATATATATCTCCCAGACAAACTAAGCCACCAGTCTAATCCCCATGTCGGTCACCTCTTTCCTAATGATCACTAAAGCATAGCTTAGCTGGATGAACCATGGCTCAGGAGGGAGCACTGAAGGGCAGACATTAACCATGATGACTTTTCCAAGGCACTAAATAGAATGGAAATGTATCTCTAAGACTGAACAGTGGCCTGAAGATATCCTAGATTTTTTGTCGAGGACTATCAGGAGTGAGGAGAACGGAAGCAGGGCCAAAGGCAAGTAAGAGGCAGCCTGCCGTCTACAAGAGGTGGTGTCAAGGCACGGTGAACTTGGGCGCCTGGGTGGCTCAGTGGGTTAAAGCCTCTGCCTTCAGCTCAGGTCATGATCTCAGGGTCCTGGGATGGAGCCCCTCATGGGCCTCTCTGCTCAGCAGGGAGCCTCCTTCCCCCTCTCTCTCTGCCTGCCTCTCTGCCTACTTATGATCTCTCTCTCTGTCAAGTAAATAAATAAAATATTTTTTTAAAAAGGCACAATGAACTTCTAGAAAGGCAAACGGCTCTACCAAGAACTGATCCATATCCACTTTCCAGGGCTCAGAAGGCCTGAAAAACAGGGATTAGCTTGCATGAGCAAAGAAACTCTTTCTCAGTCATGACAAAGAGAAAATAAGAGGTAGAGAACAAAGGGAAGGAGATTTTTAAAAAAGATTATTTATTTATTTATTTGACAGAGAAAGCCAGAGAGAGCACAAGCAGGGGGAGCAGCAGAGGGAGAGGGAGAAGCAGCCTCCCCGCTGCTGAGCTGGGAGCCCAAAGGCAGATGCTTAACTGATTGAGCCACCGGGAAGGAGATTTTTGACTCTGAGAAAGAGGGAGAGGGGAACCGTTTTGGGTAGATGGTTTGCAATTGGGTTTTAATTTTATAAAGGTGGCTGAGTGACAACGTGGAGAGGTTAATGCCATTGAAAGACATTTTATTTACAACTCCCGAGGGAAGGGTGTCACACAGGGCCACGTGGAGAAGCACCAGATTTGGTCAGGAGGGAGAAGCAGGTGTGAGGGGGCAAGTATAGGCCACAGCCTTTATTAGGGTTTTGTGGTCAAGATATGATAGGACAGGGTAAACAACCGAGGACAGACTAGTTTGAATAATTCCAGTGAGCTTTGGGGCATAGGGACTGTCTCTGGTTGTCTGGCACCTGGCCCTGAGTTGATTTAAGGCAAGGGAAATATTGGCTTGATGTGCGAATTAGATTAAGGAGCTGGTTGGGAGTATAGCCTGAGGATTGGTTGGAGAGTTTGTAATATGGTTTTTATATGTCTACCTAAGCCGGATCACAGGGGAGATGTAACAATTGTGGCTATTGGTTTGACTCTGTAATTGATGGAGGCCAAATAGACAAATACAGAATCAAAGAAAACACAGAAGAGCAGATTCTTATCCATCTGTCTATATTCACACTACCTAGTCCTCTGCCGTACATGTAGAAGATCAATAAATACTGTTTGGTTGGTAGGTTCATTGGTTGGAAGGCTGGTTGACTGGTTGGATACAATTTTTGGCAGTAGAGAAACTTTAAGAGAGAAAAATAGCATTTTGCTTTTTTCCCTAAATCATACCCTCCTGTAACAGAATTTGCCGGCTGCAGGGTTGCCTCCCAAGTTGCTCAGTGATGAAATGGCTTGAGTAAGACATATGTTGTACCTTTTTGGTTTCAGTAATTTTTGCTACTAGGCACATACACACTCATGTCTATATTCTTGATCTGTTTTTATTCTTCACCATAAAGTTGCCAGGGATAAAACATTTCCTCACTTTCCTCACATAAGAACAGGGAATGCAAATGAGAATCTTTGATGGGTCCTCAGTAAAGTCAGAAATGCTCTAGTGCCTCCTCATCTTACAGGAAAATTTCTCACAATTATCCTGTAAGGCGATAAGAACTGGCCCCGTTACCTCTCTGATCTCTATTTCCCCTGCATGCCTCTCTGTGACTCTGCTCCAGACACACCAGCTGCCTTGTGGCTCCTGGAACACAGCAAGCAGGACTTTTGCACTTACTGTCCCTTTATCTGGAACACTTCCCAGATATCCATGTAGCTTGCTTTCTTGCCTTCTTCCCCTTTCCAATTAAATGTCACCTAATCAGAGAGGCTTTGCTGACTATAGATATAAAATACTAAACCAGGGACGTCTGGGTGGCTCAGCTGGTTGAGCCTCGGGCTCTCAATTTCAGCTTAAGTCATGATCTCAGAACAAGCCCCAAATCAGGCTCTACACTGAGCAGGGACTCTGTTTAAAATTCTCTCTCTCCCTCTGCCGCCCCCCTACCCCAACTCACACGTGCTTGTGCACTCTCTAAAAATATATATATAAAAAAATTACAACCATTCCCCTTTTCTAAAAAAGATTTTATTTATTTATTTACTTGAGAGAGGAGAGAGAGCATACAAGAGTAGGTGGAGGATCAGAGGGAAAAGGACAAGCAGACTCTGCATTGAGCACAGAGCTGGACGGGGAGGGCTGGATCCCAGGTCCCCAAGATCATGACCTGAGCCAAAATCAAGAGTTGGACACCCAACTGACTGAGCCACCCAGGTGCCTCTACAACCATTCCCCTTACACACACATGCTTAATTTTTTTATCCTTTATATTACCTCCTTCTATTCATAGCAATCATCACCATTTATACCACTTAGTATACTATATGCTTTTTTTTTTTTAGATTTTATATATCGACAGACAGAGATCACAAGTAGGCAGAGAGGCAGGCAGAGAGAGTGGGGGAAGCAGGCTCCCCGCTGAGCCGAGATCCTGACGTGGGGCTCCATCCCAGGACCCTGAGATCATGACCTGAGCCAAAGGCAGAGGCTTAACCCACTGAGCCACCCAGGTGCTCCTATTATATGCTTATTTTTGTGCACATATGCCCCCTCTTCCTGCTAGTAGAATATAAATTCCACAACAGCAAGAATTTTGGCAAACCTAGAAGAGGGTATGACACATGATTGGTGCCCAGTATATATCTGTTGAATGAATGAATGAATGGCCCAAATACAAGCATACATTCCCTCTTGTTCTCTATCTTGGATTTTTCCCCCTCTTAGTTCCATGCCCAGAATTCACACTGGATAAGGGAAACTGGGCACTGAATGATACATGAACCTGTTCCGCATGAAACTCACCCCTATTCTCAATGTTTCTCCTCCCGTTATCCCTCATCTGGGTAAATGGTACCACCATCTAGAAACCGGGAGTCATGGTTCCTCTCTTCTCCTGGTTCCCCAGGCTGGGTGCTCCCGCAAGGCCTACTGTGTAACCTCCAGAACACATGATGCTCAGACTAAGCCACTTTCTACCCTCTTTCACTTAACCTCCTCATCTGTGTCTTTTCAGTTGCTATCCCATGCCCACCGTGACAACCCAGTCTGCCCATAGTAATCAGGGACGGTGTTTAAAAATTATCTGAGATTGGGGCACCTGGGTGGCTCAGTGGGTTAAGGCCTCTGCCTTCGGCTCCGGTCATGATCCCAGGGTCCTGGGATCGAGTCCCGTGTCGGGCTCTCTGCTCAGCGGGGAGCCTTCTTCCCCCTCTCTCTCTGCCTGCCTCTCTGCCTACTTGTGATCTGTCTGTCAAATAAATAAATAAAATATTTAAAAAAATAAATAAAAATTATCTGAGATCAAGTAACTACTCTAGAAGCCCTTGGATGTCTACCCAAATTTCCCATTATACATCCCGGAATTCCATGCCATTCAGCCCTGCCCGCCATTTAAATTCATCCTTTGTCACTCATGCCCTACCCACGCCCATCCTGGTTCACTCTGCTCCCGCCCTGCTGCTGGCTTCCTACAACCTTTTGAGGAGCCCAAGTTTATTCTGGCCTGCAACCTTCCCACTCACTCCTTCATGCTCTTCTTTGAATGGCTGGTCCATAAAGATCATTCTTTAGATGTCCTTCCAAATGTCACCTCCTGAGAGGGACACTGCCCACACCGGTAGGCCCCCTCATGCCACTCCCTATGCTACTTCAAGTCCTTCACACTTAATCATTAGTTTACTCAGGAGTCCATGGGGTAATCCTTCCAACCGGGCTCTGAGGAATACCTCTCTGGATTTTAATATTTGAGAAACTGTATCAGGCCAGAGAACGTGCACCTTTTTCTCCCCTGGTGCCCTTTCTTACCTCTATATAGAGCAAGGCGTGTTCCTTTGTTCTCTCCCTCAAATCAAATTCTGCCCTTCCGAACACAGCTAGTTTCGATGCTGTGTGTGTTAGCAGGAGTGGACACACTCCAATCACTTGTGAGGGTCTGTCAGGAGTCCTGTGTTGGGGACTCTGGGGGGCGCCACAGGCTGAGTAGGTCATTTTACTTTGACCAGTTCATGGTGTCAATCCGAGGGAAGGGAAGGGACAGAGGTGGGATATGTGGCCGTGCATTTAGCAAGCATGTTACCTTACTGTTCCTTGCGCCAAGATCATTTGCCATTTTATTCTTATTTCTAATTTGGCATAAAGGATTTTGTCTTCTGGAAAAGATTTTCAAAAACCAACAACAAAAATGAGAAAGTTATTTCACAAACTCCGTAGCTCCTTCAATCGCATCACTAAGGAAACACTTTTTGGAAGATCCACAAGCATCTTTAAATGTTTCTGAATATATAACCCATTTCATTATCACACAAAATTCTCAAAACTTTATCATCACTTTTTCATGGAAGAAAACTAAGCTTTTACATATTGACCTTCTTCCCTGTACAGTTGGTAAATAACAGAGCTGAATTTTCACCTCTGCTCGGCATTTTGCCGGGCCCAGGATCTTCTCTCACACCAGTAAATAATTTCCTCCGTTGTCTTTGCTTTAAGTAATCTTATGGCTAAGGGGATGGTTATAGGGATGCAGTGGTTGTCTGCTTGGAAAAATGGAACTTATCTATATTCACAACCTAAGACTCTTAAAACTCTGAATCCAGATATAAACAAGAGAAGGTGAACCTAAATGAAACTGTATCTTCAATTAATGTTCATAGGGTGAAAAAATATGTAATTAGATCTGGGAGTGATTGATCAATCAGGGAAGGCTTCCTGGAGGGAAAAATTTTATCTGAGGTCTTGAAAGAGTATTGATACAAGGAGGGCAGGGATTCTGGGAAGAGGAAAATGAGAATTTCATGTATAAGATTGTTAGTTGTAGCTTTTCAGGTGGACCATGCATGCGAATGTGTTTGAATGTGAGAAGTTGTATAAAGAAATCACCATTTATTTCTTTGGAAAATTCTATTATATTCTATTTTAATGGCTGAAATGTCAGGGGCCTACAAAAGTTATTTTTAAAAGTTGATCATTCATTGAAACTACCTAGTGGATGAATGATAAAAGCCAGCTGTCAGAAAAACCCCCTCACTGAAGAATAAGGAGACATCATGGGGTTGTCACAGAGGAGTGATGAGTATATGTTGGGGGTGTCTTTTCATTCTGTCTTTTTGGCTCTACCCCAATGGAAAGAAAAAAAACAGATTGGGGAACCGAGAGTATGAAAGAATAAACGTGGCTATTGTTCATGACCTCATTTGTGCTAAGACACTTTCCTTTTCTGTCTCACAGGTGTGTTTTAGCTACTATCTGGGGAGGCAGGAGGCTAAATCAGGAAGATGGTGCAACGGAGTGCCTTTCCTTTTTTTTTTTTTTTTTGACATCCAGATTGTAATTGTTAGGGAGATAATCATCATCCACCCGTGGTCCACCATGAAGTACAAAGAGTCCTAAGAAGGACTGGGCGGAGAGGATGACCCAGACCTGACCTATCCTTGATGTCATCAAACCCACAATGCTCCTTTTCCAAAATGGAAGGTAGAGCTAACTCCACGGTTGTTCCAACAGCTTCACGCTCGAGAGTTTAGAAGGCTGTTCCAGCCAAATGGCATTGGGGGCTACGCTGCTCTCCAAGCCTTCCTTCTGAGAAAGGCCCTTTCCCCACACCATGTGACTCGAGGACCCCTGCCTCCAGCTGAGCCATCAGAATACCCACCTGTCCTGGACACAGACAGATGGACGTGCGACCTCACCAGGGTCCTCTTCAGGAACCGATACGGACCAAATGATATGCTAGGGGGAGAAGGTTCTTTCTTTTCTCTTAACTTCTAAGGATGATATACACCAGGAGTTAACTAGGGATCATTTTCGCTGTCACCTGGAGAAAGTCTATTTGGAGCCAACAGAACTAGCTACCTGAGGAACTAAGGGGTGGTGAAAACCACAGCCCTTATGTTGTCATTGGAACCCTCTGGATCCAGCTGGGTTTGAACACAAGTTACCTACAGGCCTTCTTGGTTACAGAAACGTAATATTGTGCTTTATAATAAAAACCATGTCTTCGGTCTTCGTCCTCATTTCTGGCTATAGACTTCCTAAAACCCTTGGAATTTCATAAGTGATAAGAGAAGCAAAGGTGTATTTTGTTTTTCCTAACCAGCTCCTTTAAACCACACCTGAGTTTATGTTAATGAGGCGAGCTGGGAAAGCCCCTAAGGATTTGGGCTGGTTGCCAGGAGAAGGAGCCATAGCGATCAGAGGCTTAGAACTTTCAGGCTCAACCCCCTGACCTCCGGGGAGGGGAGAAGTGTTAGAGATTGAATCACCAGTGATTTAATCTGTCTTGCCTATGTAAGGAAGCCTCCGTGAAACCCAAAAGGATGGGGTTTGGAGGGCTTCTGGGATGGTACACAGGAACTCATCAAGGTTCTGGAACATGGTGCGTCCCCTCCTCCAGCAGGCCAGAGACTCCTCTGCTCAGAACTCTTCCAGACCTTACCCCAGGTAGCTCTTCATCTGGCCTTTCATTTGTATCCTTTAACGGCCTTTGTGAGAAACTGGTCATCTACACATAAACTGATTTTCTGAGTTCTGTGAGCCTTTCCAGCAAATTAAACCCCAGGAGGGAGTCTTAGGAAACTTATACCCTATCCCCCCCCCCCCCCCCCCAAGGTGAAAAGATAGCAAAGATCTCATTCAGGAGTGTGAGGAATTAAATATTCAAAACAGCCTGCTTGAAATCACTTTTGACCCTAAACTGACCTGAGGCAAGGCTTAAAAATCAGAACTTGAAACAAGTATGCATGTGCTCAGGAAGGGTTTTTTTGACTCCGAGAGAAATTTCAGGATAAAGTTAGAAGGTTCTTTCCTATTTAACCCTGGAGGGAAATCCAAACGTAGTTTGAGAGGAGACAGAGAATAATTAAAAGGCAGAGAGAATGGAATCAAATTATACCTAGGTGTTTACACTTAAATATTATTTAAGTATTAATTAACACTCATATAGCTTTTACATATGTGCCAAGAACTGTTCTAAGCACTTTAAAGATATTAGCTCATTTAACTTTCATAAAAACCCGATGAGATAACTTATTTCAAGTACATCATTATTTTAACAACATTTTACTAATGGCAATAATATCTGCCATTTTTAAGTGCTCACTGTACCCATGTTTTATGTATATTATTTCATTTACCCTTCACAACAATCATAAGGAGTAGATATAGTTATTATGACTATTTTATGAACAAAAAAAAAAAGACTAAGAGAAATTTAGTAGATTTCCAAAGCACACACATCCAATGGGTGGTAGATTCCAATCTCTGCCTGCCTTTAAACTCTGTGCCCCAAATCACTGCACTATAGCCCATTAATATTTAGTTGATTTTTTTTAAAAGATTTTATTTATTTATTTGACAGAGAGAGATCACACGTAGAAAGAGGGGCAGGCAGAGAGAGAGAGAGAAGCAGGCTCCCTGCCGAGCAGAGAGCCCAATGCGGGGCTTGATCCCAGGACCCTGATATCATGACCTGAGCCGAAGGCAGAGGCTTAACCCACTCAGCCACCCAGGCGCCCTATTTAGTTGATCTTAATATCTTACTGTTTTTTTAAGATTTTATTTATTTATTTGAGAGAGAGCCCACCTGAGCATGAGCAGGGGGAGGGTCAGAGGGAGAGCGAGAAGCAGACTCCCCGCTGAGCAGGGAGCCTGAATGCTGGACTTGATCCCAGGATCCCAGGATGATGACCTGAGCCGAAGGCAGATGCTTAATAGACTGAGCCACCCAGGGGGCCCCAATATCTTACTGTTTTCATACAGTTTGGTTTTATATTCTCACACAATTGAGTAAAAAGAAGCAAGCGTATCTAACACTGAGACATACTTAACAAGGCTATTACCCAGGACTACCATCCATCTGAAGGCAGCTTATTCAAATTTGAGGCACCGCACACAGGATAAAATTAAAAGCTTTTGAAAGTTATCTTTGCAACCAACCAAACTCATAACGTTAGAGGATAAAATCATAGAGAGTATATAAACTCGCCTCCAGGACAGTTTTTCTTCTCTTAATGTCCATGCTGTGAGTTGATGGATGCTAATTGAATGGCAGGTTGATTGAATATCACAAGTGTTCTGAGTCGGCACATGAGCTATTTTAAGGAGAGTTTGAGAAAGTGGCAATTTTCGAGGTGTGGGAAATCTGCAAGGATTAAGGAGGGCAGAACTTGCCCTCCTTGCATGAATAATAGGGGGAAAGTCTTAGACCTCCTCTTGTCTTCTTGAAGGGGCAAGAAGAAGCAGTTTCTGGAACCCAGGGAGGGTAGCTGTAGGGAAGAGGGTCTGGGCCTTCAACAGAGCAACATGGCTAGCCCACAGCCCCCTAGAAGGTAGAACACTGGAGAAATAACTTCCCTGGCTGCCTTTCTTCACCACGCTGGGATCTCCTGCCCACGCCTCCAATTGGTCAAAGTCAACCCAAAGCCAGAGAGGCGAGGGTTCTGTGTCTGTGGGTCCCGCTGCCAGTCTGCGGGAACACAGAACAGGGTGGGAAGGGGTGGAGACTGTCTCAAAGGCAAATGGACAACATCCAGAAGATTCATAAAGGCCCAAATCAGTGCATGTTCTTTGATGAAACTGAATTTCCCAGCCTGCCCAAGTGTAGATTCCCTGACCCAGCCTCGGTAATTGTCAGTCTCGCTGCTATAATCCTCTCTATCCTTCTTCCGATTCTTTAAATCCAGAAAGGCCTCTGGCCCAAGCTGGACGCCTACGGCTTTGGTCCTGTTTGTACACTTCCCTAACCAGCCAGCGGAGAGAAGAGCAGAGGGTTGAGAGTCCCCCAGCCCTGCCCGCAGCTCAGCTCGGGGCTAGCATGGCATCGATACCTGGGACCAGCCTCTAGAGGGGCCCTGTTTGTTGTTCCAGCCAAAGGCATCCTTAGTAAATTTCACCATCCCGTCCGCTCAGTAGGTATCTGCCCTGGGGTAAGCTTGGAAAGGTTATAAGTTGAAGCAACGGCCAGAAACCCTGGCTTCTGTTTCTAGACTTGTGCAAAGGGCATGCAGTTGTTTCAGAGGCAACAAGAGAAGAGGCTGGAACCGGCATATTTATTTAAGCTGTCAGGTGAGACAAAGTGTCAACAACACGTTGGTCTGGTTCAGTTTCCTTTCTTTCTCCTTCCTTAGAAACCGCTTGGGGCAGGCGTTGCCCACAAACCCGTTCAGCCTTCTCTCCTTCTCTTGTATGTGTTGGGATCTAGCTCACCTTGACCGTGGGATCTATCCCTATGTTCTGCTCAGCCTTGGGCTCTTGGTTGACACTCTGTGCCTTGATTGTTTCTCTCTGCTCCCGTCGGTATGAGAACGTACTTGTTCTCATGAGTCTCATTTCTTACACCTCGTTGAAGAAAATGGGGAGGTTAAGGAAAAAACTGACAAACTGTTGCTAAACGAATGCCGTAGTTGTCAGTGTTAGTAGCTCCCGGGGTGTAGTTTTCAAACCTCCCACTCTCCCGCTCGGTGGTCTGAGTCACTTGGGGTTGCAACCCTGAGGACGGAGGTCAGGCTCTTGAGCAAGGAGGACCCACATTCTGGGTTCTCACAGCACTGTTTTCGAAAGCAAGGATTTCCCCGTAATACGATGACATGCACTACAGAGAAGGAAGAAGAGAGGATGAAGAAATGTGTTCCCAGCAGATGCTGAATACATCTATTTAGACAAAGTGACCAAGGGGAGAAGACTATTGCAAAACTTCAGCATGACATTGCTATGATTCCCACATCTTGTAGCTTAGTTCCTCGCATTTTCTTGGTGAGACCAAAGCTTTGTGACAATCTACCCTGTGCGCTACTGCACTTATACCTTAATGAGAATGAACCCATTTCCCAATCTCCTCAATGCACATTTTCTTTTTGACTCTTCGTGTCCCTTGGTCAGCCTCCTTTATGTGGTTCTAGACCACACTGCGATGGAAACGGGACAAAATTCAGATGCCCCAGAATATTTAAAGATTTTATTTATTTATTTGAGAGAGAAAAAGCATGCATGCATGAGGGCATGAGGGGAAAGAAGAGAAAAGGGAAAGAATCTCAAGCAGACTGTGCACTGAGCACAGAGCATGTGGGCCTTGATCCCAGGACTCTGAAGTCATGACCTGAGCTGAAACTAAGGGTCAGACGCTTAACCGACTGAACCACCCAGGTACCCCTGGATGCCCCAGAATATTTAAACTGCAGCAGTTTCTGCATCTTCCTCCTTCCACTGAAATTACAAGCATAAATGGAGCCTTGGGCTCCTCTACTAATAATAAAACAAGAGAAGGGAGGACTCAGATTCAATACAGAGAAGAGTGCCCTGGTTAAAGACATCAGAGGAGCTGGACCGGGTTACTGGGGAATGCTGTGGATGCTTCTTCTCAGATAACCGAAAAAATCATAGGAAAGGAAGTGCTCAGTTTGGGCTGGTTAAGGTTCTTGGAACCGAGAGACAGCATAAAATGATTTGGGCAATCCTTTTCCGTGGCACAGTACAGCCCAGTGATCAAGTGTATGGACTTAGTGGACTGAGCGGACGGGATAGTGAAATTTCCTAAGGATGCCTTTGGCTGGAACAACAAACAGGGCCCCTCTAGAGGCTGGTCCCAGGTATCGATGCCATGCTAGCACCGGGTTCTATCGATTACCATTGGCAAAATCTTGGGCACACCACTTAATCTCTCTGCAGAGAGTTAAAATGAGGATTAAATAAGATTAATGGATACATGGTCTTTAGTATAGAATCTGGCACCAGAGAAAGTACTCCATAAATATTAGCTTCTGTATTTAGCCCGGAGTTGTTTTTTGTTTTTTTTTAATTAATCCTTTCCAAACCCCCATGCCCAGTGCACGCACACGGATCCATTCTTATGCAACCTCCGAGCCTAGTCCCTTCCTATCCAGTCCCAAAGCTGCAAGTCTCCACTCTAGTCCCATAGTCTCAGCTGCCTCTACTACTCAGCTAACATTGTAGCTCCGGAACTAATTTGAAGCAACATACAGCTGACCCTCGAACAACATGGGTTTGAATAGCACATGTCCTCTTACACATGGGCTTTTTTAATACAATGCAGTACTGTACATGTATGTTCCTTATGACTATCTTAACATTTTCTTTTCTCTGGCTTGCTTTACTGTGAGAACACAGTATTGGATACACGTAACATACAACACACATGCGAATCAGCTGTCATGTCATTATCCGTAAGGCTTCCAGTCAATAGTAGACTATTAGTAGTTAAGTTTTGGGGGAGTCAAAAGTAATACATGGATTTTTGACCACACAGGGTGTTAGCACCCCAAATACCCACGTTGTTCAAGGATGACTGTAGATTCCCCCCAGGTCCCATTCTTTCCTTCAGTCCCCCTCCTGCAGAGGCCGAGGAAGGTGCCACCGCTGATGGCTTACTGTTTCTCTTCACGGTTCAAGTCTGGAATCATACGTTCAAAGAGCTAGAATCTTTGAGCTGGAAGGAACCTTGGCATCCTCTAGCCTCGGGTAAATGCTTTGCTGTAGGCAAGCCTTAACACACACTTAGAACTCAAAGGGCAGGGAGTAGCTTTTATAGCGAAGTTTTCCTGGTGTATTGACTCCTGGGTAGAATCTTCAACGACGGGGCAGAAGTTGATGAAAAGTGGAGGGGAGACTGTTTAACAAAGGAAATGTGCAAACACAGCCTGTTCTAGATACAGGAACGTAGAATGGCTAAAGGCTTGGGTGTCAGGAGGGAAGTAGCGATAAGGCCGGAAAAAGGAAGAACTTCAGAAAAGAAAACGTCACACAAACATTTAAAGATGTTTTCAGGTTTTGAATAGCATAAATTTCCTGACTCTTGTTGAGACCCTAAAGTGAGAGATGTAGTAGAAGATGATACTGTCTTTTCTGAAATACCTAATTAATTCAATACCATGTACATCAAGGTCTTCAAATCTGAGTTTATGTTTTGTTAACGTCTTAATCTGAACTCGCGAATCTGGACCCTCCACAACGTTTCCAACAAGCATTTAATGGAGCTTGGATACTTCCAATGCCAAGGAGCACAATACTTGGAGAGGCAACTGGTTTGAAGCTTTTATTTATTTAAATTTATTTTTTAGCTGAGGTATAATTACAGTAAAATGCACAGACCTTACGTGTACAGTTTGATGCATTCTGACAAATATACCTGTGTATCCAATGGCTTAATCAAAATGCAGAAAATAACCATCACGGAGAAAATGTCCCCACGATCCTTTCCACTCAATCATCCTGCCTCCCTCCTCCCACGGGAAGACACAATTCTGATTTCTATTCCCACAGATTCATTCTGTCTATTCCTGGACTTCACATAAGTGGAATTATTCAGTGGGTGTACTCTGGTGGCTTTTTTCACATAATATTTTTGAGATTCATCTATATTTCTGCATGTATTAATAATCTATTCCCTTTTGTTGCTGGACAATATCCCACTGTATGCGTTTACCTCCATTTTTGTCTTCATTCTCCTATGGATGAACACTGGCATCGTTTCCAAATTCTGGCTATTAGATACAAAGTCACAGCGAACATTGCTCTACTATTTTTTACAGATGTAAGATTTCATTTCTTTGGATTCCTGGATCACAAAATAGGTGAATCTCTATAAGAAAATTCCAGTTTTCCAAAGTAGCTGTGCCATTTTACACTTTCACTAGCAATGCAGAAGAAACCCAGTTGCTGTATAGCCTCTCTCCAGCATTTGGTATTGTTAGAACTGAAAAATTTTAACCTTACTGATGGATGTATAGTGCTTTCCCATTGTGGTTTTAATTTGCATTTCCCCGCTGACCAACAAGGCTGAGCACCTTTTTAATGTGCTTGTTGGCCATGCATACATCTCCTTTGTGAAATGTTTCTCCAAGTCCTTTGCCCATTTAAAAATATTATTTTGGGAACCTGGGTGGCTCAGTTGGTTAAGCATCTGCCTTCAGCTCAGGTCATGATCTCAGGGTCCTGGGATCGAGCCCCATATCAGGCTGTTTGCTCTGCAGGGAGTCTGCTTTTCCCTCTTGCTCTGCCTGCTGCTCCCCCTTGTTATGCTATCTCTCTCTCTCTCTCTCTGTCAAATAAATAAATAAATAAATAAATAAATAAAGTCTTTTAAAAAAGTAAAAATAAAGATATTGTTTGTGCAGGACGAAATCAGAGAGGCAGACAAACTGTAAGAGACCCTTAATCTTAGGAAACAAACTGAAGGCTGCTGGAGGGAAGGGGGGAGTAGGGGATGAGATAACTGGGTGATGGGAAATAAGGAGGGCTCCTGATGTAATGAGCACTGGATGTTTTAGAAGACTGACGAATCACTGAACTCTACCTCTGAAACCAATAACACACTATTTGTTAATTAATTGAACTTAAAAAAAAATATTGTTTGTAAAAAATAAAAATAAATAAAAATGCCAGAGGGTTTTTGTGGGTTTTTTTGGTATAGATTTGTTAAGAGTTCTTTATTCTGCTTTTGAGTTCTGTGTTAGAGATGTATATTTCTCCCAGTCTGTGGCTTGCCTATTCATTTTTACTAACAATGTATTTTGGTAATCAGAAACTGAATTTTAATAAAATACATTAAATCACTTTTTCTTTTATTGTTACATATTCTTTGTATCCCAAGAAACCTTTGTCCATGCCAATTTTGCAAATACATTCTCCTATGTTTTTTTCTAGAACGTTTATAGTTCAGCCTTTACATTTAGGTTTATGATCCATCTCAAATTAATCTTTGTGTATGATAGAAAGCTGAAGCTGAGGTTCATTGATTCCATATAAATATCAATTACACAAGTTCACTTAAAAAATGACCTCCTTTTCTCCACTGAATTTCATTGGTGCCTTTGTCAAAAATCATTTGACTTTATATATTTGATTCTATTTCTCAATTCCCTATTTTTTCCCATCTGTTTATTTATGCCGATATCACACTATCTTAAGAGCTGTAAGATGTCTTGAAATTATGTGGTATAAGTCCTTCCAATTTGTTCTTTTTCAAGATTGCTTTGATCGTTAATGTTTCTTCATAAAATTTACTCTCAGCTCATCAATACATTTCATTTTTTAATAGCTCGATGGTTCGAAGTTCTTTTTAAATTTGAACTTAACTTTCCTGGCTCTCCTATAATGTCTTAGTTTTGCTCTATAAAGGCATGTGAATATGTCTGCTTCCTGATCCCCAGAGTAGGCAGCATGGCACTGGACAGAAGGCTTCCCACTTTGGAACCAGATATCCAGGGGATTGAATGTTGACTCTTTTTCCTTTTTTTTTTTTTTTAAGATTTTTATTTATTTATTTGAGAGAGAGAGAGAGAGTGTGCAAGCGCGCACGAGGGAGAGGAGCAGAAGGAGGAGAAGCAGACTCCCTGCTGAGCAGGGAGCCCAAGGGGGGGCTCCATCCCAGGACCCTCAGACCAGGACCTGAGCCGAAGACAGACGCTTAATCAACTGAGCCACCCAGGTGCCCTTTGACTCTGGTTTTATGTTTTCTGCAAGTAACTCAATGTCTCTGATCTTCAGTGCCTTTATCAGTGAAATGAAAATAAATTGCTTTGAGAATCTGAGAGTATTTATAAAGCACTGAGCCCAATTCAGGTCTTGGTACCTATTTGACACTTCAAAGAAAATTTAAAGGTAGTGATTATTATTATTACAAATGTTTAAAGATGATGGTTGAGCTGTTCCCCCTGCCAAATTTCCATTTTAGATTTAAATATCCTGTTCTTTAACTTTTTCATAAAATATGATTTCTAGACATTGCTCCCACCAGTTATAGTTGAAGTACTTAAAATCAATAAGACGAGGGCAGTGACTTATCAGAAGGGACCCAGGCCGTTGGGCAGGATCCAGATCTGGAGGGTCCCTGGCGGACCAGGCATTAATTAATCTTTTATTCACCCGATCCTAGAGGAAGTCCGTGGTGTTCTGGGGGAGAGACAGGATGATTGGGACAGTGGAGGTTAGGGGTGGGGCTCAGGGGCTTGAGTAGTGACTCTTTGCAATGAATATGCAAGTATTTCAACATTTGTAGAACCAGAGCACCAGCGCTGGAGGTTTGCTATGGATTCTCAGCCCTGTTCTCTCCACTACTCCCCCTTCTAATTCTGGAAGGGGTGCTTGGTTGTTTCCCAGGACGGTTTTCCCAAGGAGAAAGAGAACCTCTGATTTGTAGGTGGGCATACAGATGCTCAGAACAGCGCCTGGTGTCCCCTGCAGGGAGCTGTGGCTCTAGGGCTGAGCGCTGGCCATGGGGATGTGAGCACAAGTGATGTGTGCGTTCTGGCTTTGTGCCCTGTCTCCTTCCCACTGTCTGGAATGAGCCTGGGCCTGTGAGCCATCGAGAACCACCCCCGAGGATGGCAGAGCAACCAGAGAGAAGGAGTCTGAGCCCCTGACAGCTTTGGCTGTCACCACAGCAAGGCTGACACCATCTAATGTGGGACATCAACTGTCTGTCTAAGGCCATCATTTTGGGTCTCCGTGGCCTGCAGCTGAGATCTTATCATGACTCGTGCTCCGATCCCGAGAACCATGTGTGACCCGCGGCTCCCAACCTCACCCTGGTTTTCTGACTATTCTATAACCACATGTCAAAACTGACCTCTACCGATTTGGTTATACCTCATCATCAGTTCCTTTTAATAGCTAAGGCTGGCTGCCAAGTTAGAGCAGGTATACAGGTTAGTTATTCGGTTATGGGCTGAGCTGTGCCCATCTGCAAATGTGTATGTTAGAAGTCACAACCCCCAGTACCTTGGGAATGTAACCATATTTGGACATACGCTCTTTAAAGAGATACGTACATTAAAATGAGGCCTTTAGGGTGAGCCCTAATCCAATATGACTGGTGTCCTTATAAGAAGAGGACGAAACCCCAGGGGTGGGCACGTACAGAAGGATGACCATATGAGGACACAGCGAGAAGACCGTCATCCGCAAGCCAAGGAGAGCAGCCTCAGAAGACAGCGACTCTGCTGACACCTTGATCTTGGACTTCTGGTCTCCAAATCCAACATTTCTGTTGTTTCAGTCCCGCCCCATCTGTGGCCTTTTGTCAAGGTGGCCCAGGCAAACTAAAACACTGCCAGTAACCTCCACTGCCAGATGTTAATGACAGATGTTAATGACAGATGATGTTAATGACAGATGTTAATGACAGCAAACCTTACGGCAGATTCTGCCACACGCGAGACGATCGTTAGTCATTTATTAGGAACGGCACAGGTTAAGTCTCACCTCTTCTTTAGGTGATCTCATCAAACTTGACTTGAATGGGCTTCACTAGCAGATACAACATCATCCCAGTGGCAACATTAAGTTAACGTTACGTTAAAGTTGCCCGTTATGCTTGGTAACAGGCAACCAGAATCCTCGGACCCAAGCGCACGGAACGGTGTGGAGAACAAGAGTCTGTTGGCATCTCCGCAGCGGGAGGACTTGCTACATCCCTACACCCGTCCACCTGTTCCTTCGCCAGATGGGTGTGGCTATACAATTTTGTTACAAGCCATATGTCTTGAACACTTCTGAATTCACTAACGAGAGCCTATTTTTGATACTCATTAAGCTAATTAACAAGCCACTAATGAAAACCCATTTTTAACAGTTGTTATGCTAATTGGTAAAAAAAAAATCACTCGTATTGATTGAGATGAGCATAACCCAAACACTCTCTCCGGGTGTGGGCTGATCAGCATGCCAGCTGACCCCCACCCCGTAGGCACAAATTCCTGATTAGGCCCCACGACTGCCCTAGGGTGCTGTCCAAACTAACAGGTATTTCAACATCTAGGCTGAAGTATCTTTAAAAAATTACGGGCTTGAACAAACCCACAGAAGGAGGACCTATAGTTCTAAAGGAGAAACACACTCTTGTAGCTTCACGCTAGACCCTCCATGACACCGTAACTTCTCACACCAGGTATGTGGGTTTTCCCATGTATCATCTGTAATGCCAGCTGGTTAAACACAGTTTCATTCAATACACTATCTACGAGAGAGAGAGCATCAGATCCCCCGGTGAAGGGTTCAGACCACCCCACCCCCAATTTCAGGGGCAAAATGCAAGTTTGTCACCCATGCGTCTGACCAGCTGGCTGTAGCCTGGAGGTTCCTACGACCCCCTGCTCAGCTTTGATTAACTGGCCACACAAATTAATCCCATTGATTAATTGGCTCACAGAATTCAGGGAAATATTTTTACTTGCTAGGTTACTGGTTTACTACAAAAGGATATAATTCAGGAATAGCCAGATGGAAGAGAAAGCATAGGGTCAAGTTTGGGGGTGGGACGTGGAGCTTCCCTGACTTCTCCCGGGGTTTCCTCATCTCCACATGTTCACCGGCTTGGAATCTGCCCAAACCCAACCTTTGGGTTTTTATGGAGGCTTCGCCCATAGGTGCGATTGATACATCATTAGCCATTGGACACTGATTTAACCTCCAGCCTCACGCTGGGTGGGACTGAAATTTCCACCTCTCAGACTTTGGTTGGTTCCCCTGGCAACCAGCCCCGTCCTTAGGGGACCTAGGGGCTTTCCAAAGTCATCTCATTAACATAAACTCTGGGGTGTTTGAACAGGGTCTGTTATGAATAATAAAGGACACCTTTACTGTTCCTATCACTTAGGAAATTCCAATGGTTTTAGGGTGCAAGAAATGGGAACAAGATCGAATATCCATTTCTTACTATGAAATCACAGTCATTGACATTCCTCTTCTGCTCCGTTGATGCTGGAAGCTTTTCCTATTTGTAGTTGCTATACTGTCGTATTTGACTTTTGAAGACTTTCCTATAAACAGTGTCATGTACATGTGTGTAAATTAACTTTAATCTATGGTGGGGGCACACAGTTTACATTTGAAGAGTCCCCATCAGGAATCCATGCTCTAAAGGTGTGATCGGACATTGGAGCCCTGGTCAGGACTCCACGGCTGGCTGCAGAGTTGGCTCCCTCCCCCATGAACCTGCAATGTCTTTATTTAAATCTGAATCAGATGATGTATGAATTAGCATAAGGGATATTAGAAATAGCTTTCCACTGGGGAAATCAGTGCTGTTTCAGAAAGGTGGTTGGCTGGAATGGGCTTGCATGGACAAGCTATAAGAAGAATCCAGCATAAAATGGCGTATCTCCAACCTAGAGTCGTGCTCAAAGGCTGGCGTTCATCTGATCTTTTGTCCCTCTCCCGAGTGGGAAACTCTGTTGCCTGATGTGCCTAAGAGTTTGGTATATTCAACCAGCCTCAGAACCCTGCTGCATTTTCCCGGGGTCCCAGTTTTTCTGCAAGGGCCTTGGGCTGAGATAGAGGCCCCGAGAGCAGGGCCTGTCCCGACGGCCTCTGAGAGTGTTTGCTGAGAAACGTGTGTGCATGTGACAGAGCCTGATCTGAGACTTGTTTTTGTCACCTGGGAGTGAGGTCGAAGGGACACATACAAGCCCGAATAACAAACTGACAATTGCTGAACACGCAAATTCATTTGGCAACAACTTCTGCCCTGAACTCTTCACAATTACAATAGGTCTCATTGAGTGATCAAGTCTTATGTTCAGGGTTGGAGCCCAACCCTCGGCAGGTATAATCTCATTCAAACCTTTAAACCTGCAGAGGTAGGCAATCCTGTGCAAGCAAAGAGAAGTAGCTTTTGAGAAGGTGCCGAGATGATCTAGTAGGGAGACAGACCCAGGTGAACTGGCTTCTGAGTGCCCAAGGTGATGCCTTAAGTCCCTCCGCACTGTCCCCCACAGCAGGTTAGACGCATGTCGCCCTCTTGTTGACATGATCCCGCCAAGATGAAATCATGAGGAGGAAGGGAGGTGGAGGGTCAGATCTGACTTTAGTGTGCAGGAAGCAGGGGACACAGAGGGTGATCCCCATGCGACTAAAGCAGGTGGAGCAGGGAAGGGGGGCATGAGGCAGGGAAGGGGGGTCCGGGTCCGGGGCTGGGCGGGGGGGGTTGGCGCAGAAACCATACACCGCGCTTGGCAGACTGAGAACTATTCCGTGGCACCATGATCACAGAATAGCACGCCTTTTAGAATTAAGAATAGTCTTAATTTGCACTTCGTTGGGTTTTTCATTTACATAATGTTAGAATGCAAAGAAAATTCATACGGGGAAAAAAAAAATCCACTGCTAATTTAGCACTGAGGTTCTCGTTTAAATAACCACGGCGAGAGAAAGGATTTTTCACTCAGCTCTCAGCTTAGGTGGTTGGGCAGTTTTCTAAGGCTGGCATTGTGTCAAACCCCAAATGAAAATGCGTTTGCCCCCGAGTAGTTTTGTTGGTATGATCCGAACGCTAATCACCATTTCAATAATTTATTTGGTGTGGAGAATTTAATATAATTTGTTTAAGGGTCCTGAGAAAAGGTATTCCTTTATATAGGGCCTCATTAAAAGCGCTTGCTGGGGCGCCTGGGTGGCTCAGTGGGTTAAGCCTCTGCCTTCGGCTCCTGTCATGATCTCAGGGTCCTGGGATCGAGTCCCGCATCGGGCTCTCTGCTTGGCAGGGAGCCTGCTTCCTCCTTTCTCTCTCTGCCTGCCTCTCTGCCTGCCTCTCTGCCTACTTGTGATCTCACTCTGTCAAATAAATAAATAAAAAATCTTAAAAAAAAAAAAGCGCTTGCTGTTCTGAGTCTAGTGGGAATGATCTTTGTAACAGGTGCTAATTCAGCTGAGGATACCACACAGAATTTCCAGTGGGATGGATTTCGGGACGGCAGGCGGGGGAGAAGTCGGGCCCACAGTGCCCTGGGAAAAGGTCCCATGGGGAGAAACAGGTGCCTTGTGAGGTAGATGAACAAGGTCACGGTTGGGTTGGGTGTGTGTCTATGGTCCTGGTGGATGGGGGATGGGAGGACACCATTCATGCCCTGGCTGCAGGGTGTCGGCACATCACCCCTCACCACTGTCCTAACGGGGGTCAGACAAGGTGCTCCATTCCAGGTCCCGCTCTCCCCACACCCGGCCCCCTGCCTCCCCAGGCTCCTCCTGTGGCGCCACCCTGCCTGGTTGCACCTACACCCTACTTGCTGCCCCCCTCTTCCCTTGAAGACTTCCCTCATTTTCCTCAGTTGACAAAAGAACTTCCTGTTCCTCTTGGACACCACAATGGCAGCCTTCTCCCTCCTCTCCATCCTCACACGTTCAAAGACGCACAAGTGAAAGCACCGCTCTAAAGGGCTTGTTCTTGGGGCACGTGGGTGGCTCAGTGGGTTAAGTGGCTGCGTTCACCCCAGGTCATGATCTCAGGGTCCTGGGATCGAGTCCCAGGTCAGGCTCCCTGCTCAGCAGGGGGCCTGCTTCTCCCTCTCCCTCTGCCCCTTCCCTCTGCTCTTATGTTCTTTCTCTCTCTCAAATAAATAAAATCTTCAAAATGTTTTTTTTCTCCAGAAAGGCTTCCCTAGTTCACCTTCCCAAAATCCACTGATCTTCTTCCCCCCTCCCCAAAGCACAGCTTTTTCTGTTAAGAGATAAACTGGGGGTATATGAAAAAATTTTAAGTTTGTTTGAGCAAAAATTAATTCAAATGGGGGAGCACCAACCCATAAGTGGTTAGGAATGCTTCTCAGACAGGAGCTGGGGGAAAATACTTATGTAGAGAAGGTGCAGAAGCAAAAAAATAAAAAATAAAAACATAAGAAAAGTGGTAATTATTTGATTGGCTATAGCCTAAACCCAAGTTGGTTATTTGTGATGGACTATCCTTAGGTTTTGATTTCTTAAACTTGAAGCATTTACAGGCTTAGGGTTTGGTGGGCTTACATAAGCTGCCCCAATGTTACAGCAGCTTCAGTCTAATGTCTTTCTTTCTTAATTTCACACCGTATTCAGATATTCCTGCCGCTTTTGTTTATCTGTCATCACTTTCTTCAAGTTCCTTGCAGGTAGTGGCTGGGTCCTCTCCAGGAACTTGTGCCCTATTATCCCTATCATCGGGTGGTTGGCCATGACAGCATTATACATAAAAGGATGTTACAACGGAAGGACTCACTTCTCTTGGCTAAGCTCACTCATCTGGCCCTGACAGGACCCTCCGCTATCTTTCAGCTTCCTCTGTTGTGGCCACTTGGATGGGAAGTTTGGTCTCCCTAGAGCTGTACTTTCAAAATCATCCCATTCCCTGTCCCCAGCCATTTATTTCAACTCAGTAGCCTATAATCTATTTAAATGCAAGACAGAGGGATAGGTCCAAAGACCTACTTATAATTTAGACAAGGAGGTAAGTATTGTTCAAAAAGATGACAGGCCTCAAATGGAGTCACCTGTGCTAAGCCCCATGCCACTAAACTTAGACTTAACATTCATTATAATTTCATTATATTCCTTATAATTCTTGCCCAGGAATGGACTCTTAAACCAGTCAATTTGGAATTACCTGGTCAGCACTTGTAAGCTAATCTGCCTGATAGACCCCTGCTGTCCCCTAGAGAAAGGAGACCTTGCCACCAAGCAATCCATTCTTTGCTTTTTTTTTTTTTAAGATTTTATTTATTTATTTGACAGACAGAGACCACAAGTAGGCAGAGAGGCAGGCAGAGAGAGAGGAGGAAGCAGGCTCCCTGCTGAGCAGAGAGCCCGATGCAGCTCTATCCCAGGACCCTGGGATCATGACCTGAGCCGAAGGCAGAGGCTTTAACCCACTGAGCCACCCAGGCACTCCCCATTCTTTGCTTTTATAAATAATTTCTTCTTCCTGCTCCCTTCTGCCTGTATGTTCTTCATTTTGTGCAGCTCTTTGGAGCCTCTTTCTGCTAGATGGGATGCTGCTTGATTTCGTGGATCATCGAATAAAGTAAAAAAAAGATCTTTAATTTGCCAGGGGGTTCTCAAAGAGTCTCCAGCCCTTCCGTCCAATCCCTGGAAGGGGAGTCCGATGCTAGATTCACAGAGAAGAAGATAATTTCCCAGGGACCCTCAGCAAACAGTCTGTAAGGAAACTTTGTCCTGTGTCTATAATGATAATAAGTTTTCTACATTTTCGCTACACACGCTTTGTGAGAAAGGTCTAACTACTTTCTCGTGGTAAAAGTTCAAGAAGTTGAGTTGCAGAGAGATCGAGGCCAGACCCTTAGGAAATCAGCGGAGCCAGAAGTTGAAGGCAGCCCCTAAAAACGTGAGCAAAATCCCCCACTTGAAAATTCGAAACCAAATTCCTCATTACATTTTTCTAGGAAAGTATAGCAAACAGGATTTGACTTGTGAACTCTGTAACATAACTCTCCACGTGGCCCAGTCAAGGGCCTGAGGTGGGAGGAAGGCAAATGAGCGCCACACTTCTGCTAGGCACCTGGGGAGGACAGTTTTGGTTTCCACAGGGTAGAAGCAGGGCCGGGCAGAGGGAGGGCTGAGGACGGGAGGGATTTTGTCTTTTCCTGTCTGTGCAGGTTCTCACTGCCTTACTCAACCTGGGACTTGAAACACCAGCTCTTGGCCTCAGGGAAACCAGATGCAGTAGAAAAAGAGAGCCTGGGTTTGAATCTAGATCTTCCAATTGCATGACTTTTGGCCAGGGATGGATGGAACCTTCCTTTCTGAGACTTCATTCTCAAAATCTGTGAAATGGGGGTGTCGGTGATGCCTGGTTTAGTCTACTTTAACCGATTGCTGAGAGATGACATTTGATAGATGAGGTTGTTATGCGTTATCCAAATACATGCAAAGTGCTGCTATGTAGAAGGAAGTTACTCCTATTTCCAGAACCTCCTCTTTGAATTTAATTTATTCTAGAGTGAGAATCTAAGTTACTTGTTCTATGTTCTCGATGCATCCGATTTTCAGTCCCATCAATTATTCCTGGCTTTGCCTTAGTGAACGGAATTTTTGGCAACAGCCAGAGAAAGTGTTATTTCTTTGGGGGCAGGAGGGTATTTCTATCTTACCCTGGCTGGTGAGGTGAATGATAGTTATTTGGCAAAAGTGACACGCAGGGGGTTAAAGTTCACCACTCCCAAGTGTTGGGGGGGGCGTCCCTTTTCTGTTCCAGTGGCTCTGAGGTCTGGTTGTGACTCAGAGAAGCCAACTTTGGGAGAAAGACGTGGTCGGTTGGGGGGGCGGGGAGGTGGTGGTAAGAAAAGATCTAATGTTCAGCTAGCTCCCTTGGTGCCTTAACTGCCCCGAACCCTTACCACAAGGCAAAGGGCGGGGGGTCATTCCTCCCCTTCATTCATACACATGCATTCCAGAGTATCACTGAGCATTCACTCTGTGCCAGGATTATCCTGGGCACTGGGAACACAGACATAAGCAAGACAAGCACATTGTTGTCCTCCTGCTGCTTGTAGTTTGAGAGGAAAATGAAGTTAACTAGCTAATGTGACCAGAGAGGAAGCATCAAAGACCAGGGGCAACTTAGAACCTTAGTGTGAGGGGCTGTAACCTAGCCTGGTGCAGAGGGAGGCCTTTGGAACTTGGAGGACAAATAGGAGTTGGGTAGGCTGGGGGGGGTGGGGTGGGAAGGGGACGGTGTATGTGGGGGTGGTGAGCAGATAGATCCTGGCATTTGGGAAGGTGATGATGGGGGAAAGAGAACAGAAGTTCAGTTAGGCTTCTGGGATTTTTTTCCCTTCTCCTCATGGCCGTCCTTGTTAACTATTTTATTTTTTTAAATTTATTTGTTTGACAGAGAGAGATCACAAGTAGGCAGAGAGGCAGGCAGAGAGAGGGGGGGGAAGCAGGCTCCCTGCTGAGCAGAGAGCTGGATTCGGACCTCGATCCCAGGAACCTGGGACCATGACCTGAGCCGAAGGCAGAGGCTTAACGCACTGAGCCACCCAGGCACCCCTTTGTTAACTATCTTAAATATGATGGCCACCTGAAAAAATGTGGGACACCAAGACCTCTGGGTGGTTTCTGTCTAGCTTCATCTCCAACCCGAGCTCAGGATGGCTTAGGACAGGATGGCAGGACAGAGGAGGACAGTTTAAAGTCTGATGAAAGGCTCAGGTCTTTTTTTATATAGCTGTGAGTCTAGCATTAAATTCCTATGCATTTTGATTTCCCTCGTGATACTGCAAAGCATCAAGAGCAAGGCCATGTACGTGGGGGCAGAAGGGGATGAGGGCACTGCCTCTGTCTACATTCCCACCCCAATGTTGAGGCTATTTTGGAGGCACGGAGGAAGTGCTGGCTTGTTTACAACACAGATCCTGTTTTGAAGCTAGGAGGGACACCCCGCTGAATTGCACAATGCAGCTCCCACCCCGACCCTGGGTGGCCTCACCTGGGGCTGCTCCCATCTCATGCTCAGGTGGGCATCCTGAAGGGGGCAGGGAATGATCAGGGCTTCAAGATCTCTTTTTAGTTCACATATGAAGAAACCAATGCCCAGAGAGGCGAGATGAGCAGGACAAAAATCACACGACCACTTGGTTGCAAAGCTGGGACTAGAATGCCTGTCTCCAATTGCACCTGCCTGTAATATTTCTATCTGGGGCCTTTACAATTATACTTATTCTACCTCCGTGATCCTGATACTCTGAGCGGTACTGTGTGACAGATAGGGATTAAGGGATATATATATATATATATATTTGTAGATAAGAAAACTGAAGCTTATAGTGTTTATTTGACCAAGTCCTCAAAGTTAGGAAGTAGTTCTCCTAACTCAAAATTCAGCGCGTTTTCCACTGTGCCCTGTGGTTAGGAGGCACACAGGATCTCAGGCTTTGCTGATTATCCACCTGAGAATGGCCTGGAATGTACATAATGACTACAGAGGAAGGCTTTCAAGGAGTAAATTAACCATGTTTGAGCTTTCTTGCCAGCCCTCTAGCTTTCAAGTTGCATATCAAAATCAAAATCAGCAAGCAGCTCTCCCTGCAAATTGCCATCTGAACCTCATGCCAGCAGTTTGTGTGTGTGTGTGTGTGTGGGGGGGGGTGTCTCTTTGTCTTCAAATCCACGCTTAGGGGACATGCTTGGGGACATGTTTCCTGCTGGGACGCTGACACTTGCTCTTGCGAAGAAGGCTCTCATTAACTATACATTGGCAGAAACAATAATCGAATCATCTGTGGGGTGTTGTGACTCCAGCCACGTTCCTCTCATTTTCCCTTGGGGGTTAGATGGGGGTAGCAGTGTCTTCGATGTTGGTCCCGGGAGGCGGCAGGGTGGGTTCCCTCCTGGTAAGGTGGTCCTGACAAGACAACACTGGTCTAGATTAGGAGTGGGAGCTGGCGGTGGTTGCGTGGCTTTACCAGCGGCTGATTTGCTTGGTAGGGAGAGCTGGGTGGTTCTGTAATGATGTTGAGGTGGACAGAAGGTGGAGCGTGCGGGGAACCTGACTCGGGGAGAAAACTGGAGCTGGGAAGAGGAAGGGGACTCCACAACCTGAGGCCAGGTTCCCCCAAAGTCTGGCTGGTCTGGCTGGGTCCAGGGCGGGGGGAGGGCGTGTTATCGGGAGGGTGGCAGAACGCAGGGTTCAAGGAGGTGAGGAATGGCTATCCCTCCTTTGGCAGGGTGGTGCTGGGCAGGGAAGGGGCCCTGCTGAGCTAACCAGAGAGGACTTTGGAGCAGGGGGCAAAATCAAGCAGCCGTGGTTTGTTGAGACCGAGGAGCATTTTGGGGGAGCTGAACCGATCACCCCCTCCTCCCTTGAAACCAAGGACTTGTACAACCGAAGCAGCCTTCTCACCTTTAGCCCTGCTCCTTCTTCTGTCTTTAGTCTTATCAGAAACCAGGATCTGTGTCCAGAGCACAAATACAAAATGGAAGAGAAGATAGGCCGTGGTGGATAGGCCTTGGCCCTTCCTACAAATCTGCAAAAACATATTTACCTTGGGTGTGCCTCAGCAGTTCCCACTGCAGGAGTCGTATCTCACGGTTCAGAGAGGGTCTGGATCCTCAAGCTGAATTTAGGATTAAGGTGGGTCCCCTTCACTCCTTGAGGGTCTGTCCCTCCTACCCACAGTGACAAGCTTTCCAGGCTTGGAGAAGACTTGGAACAGGTGCGGAATGCAGGCTGAAGGGACTCGTGAACACGTCCATTTTGCAGCAGAGGCAGACTGGCTCCGTGCTGGGTCACCCTGCAGGGTCACAAGCAAGCCCCTGAGCGGGGCCCTGGGTTATGCACAGGTATTCCCGTGTGCAAGGAACCCTGTACAACTGCGTACCCGCCCGGGCATGGCAAGTCCCTTGTCAGACGGACCCTCGCTGTACTGCCTCTGTGCAGGGGGCACAGTGACTGTGCTCGATGCCCGGGCAGTTTAGCTTGATCCTGGGTAGTTTTTGGCTGCGGCCACCTCAGGTACGTTTTGACGCCCAGAGTAGTAGAAACCATGTGAGTTTCACAATGGGGGCGGGTTCATCCGGCTTCTGATTTGCCGGCCGCCGCGTTCTGCGTGTTCCTAGCGAATTTTCTTTGGCTCCGGGCTGTCCCTCTGAGGTGGGGATGCGGCGGGGGCCGGGGGAGGTGGTCCTGCGGCCGGACGGGACCCGGGGCTGCTGCAGTCAGGGAAGGAGACCCGCCGCGGTTTAGGACGACCTCGACGCGACCCGGGACAGGAGGCAACTAACTCCGGGGAAGACGAGCGAGCCCCAGCCCAACTCTCGATTGCCGCAGGGCGGACGACGCGGTGCGCCCGCCGGCGGGCATGGGGACGCACCCCAGCGGGCGCTCGCTGCCTTGACCTCCCCATCCTCGCGCGGGGGAGGGGCCCGAGCGGCGCCGAGGCCGCCGAGCGCGGAAAGTGCGCGAAGCGGACGCCGCTGCGAGCCGCACACGTGACGGCGCGGAGCCGAGCGGGACCCAGCGGCGGCGGCGGCGGCGGGCGCAGCGGGGCGGCCCCGAGCGGCGCGGGCGGCCTGGAGCCCCGGGAGCGGCGCGCGCGGCCCCAGCCCAGCCGCCGTCCCGGCCTCGCGCTGCACATTCTCTCCTGGCGGCGGCGCCACCTGCGGCAGCGTTCGCCCGAACATGGCGACACGGAGCAGCAGGAGGGAGTCGCGACTCCCCTTCCTATTCACCCTGGTCGCGCTGCTGCCGCCCGGGGCTCTGTGCGAGGTGTGGGCGCAGACGCTGCCCGGCGGCCGCGCGCCCCTGCCCCAGGACCGGGGCTTCCGCGTGGTGCAGGGCGAGCCGCGCGAGCTGCGGCTGTGGGCGCGCGGGGCGCCCCGGGGGGCGGACGAGAAGCCGCTCCGGAGGAGACGGAGCGCTGCCCTGCAGCCGGAGCCCATCAAGGTGTACGGACAGGTGAGCGGCCGGCCACCCACCCGCCTTCCCCCGGCTCTCTCCTCTCCCCGCACTTCCTCAGCCCCGCATCCATCCTCCGCGGCCGCCCCCCGGGTGCCGGCGCCCCTGGGGACTTCCCGGCTTGCGTTTGTGCCCCTCCGCGCCCCCCCCCCCCTTGCAGGAGTGTGACCGTCCGCACTTGAATTGCATTGATCTTTCCTTCTTCCTGTCGATTTTAGCAAACGTCTTCCATGTAACTCGCGGGGTGCAGCGCCCATTTCCGCAGGGTGTGTGCACACCCGTGTAGTTTCCAGCAGGTAGAGGAGGGGTGCAGCTGCATTTTACATGCGGATGAAGAACGGGGTCTCTTTAGTGTGCCGTCAGTTGGCAGTGGAGGCGAGAGCAGCCTGCGGTTGCAGTATACTTACACACGGAGCGGTGAGGGGAGGGGCGCTCCATGCTGACCGTTTGAAACCACAGTTAAGGTGGGCAAACCTGAAAGCGTGACTTTCTTGCTCTACCCAGAGCAAGAGGGGTGTGTGTGTGTGTGTGTGTGTGCAAGGCCTGGATTTTGTTGTTGTTTGTTGGGGGAGGGAGGGTCTGTCCATTCCACCTTCCCTTTTGAGATACTGACTATTTTTGGACAAGAATATGAACTCATGGCCGTTAGGGATTTGAAAGACTGCAAGAATTTGGTGGGCATTGTTATTCAGCAAATGATTTATTTCTGTCCAGGCAATGGGCTTATTAGATCATGAGTAACATGAATTTCACTTTTATGGCCAGACTTACTGCTAGGAATAGCAGACCGAGTTTGTGGGTTCGTATCGGCATTGGCAAACTCAATTTGACCCTGTTATCACCTCATGAGACTCCTAGCCCTATGGTTAGGGTTGACATCAGCAAAACTAGAAGGTCAGTGGGGAAGAAAAAGTGGGACCAGAGGAGATGGCAAATGGCACGGTTTCTAGAGTCAAAGTGTTCCCATTTAAAGCAGAAGTTAAAAGGTCAGTGTGAATTCTGCCCGTCTTCACTGATTCTCTTTAGCCATTTCTTCAGGAAACAGAGAGAGTTAAATATTCAACCCTTAGAGCCAGGAAGGACCTTATGAACCATCTCACTGATTGTGCCATTTTGTGCATGTCAAAACACTGGCTGGGAAAAGTGAAGTGACTAGCCCAAGGTCACATGGGACAGGGTTGCGTGCTGTTTAGTTTTTGTTGGCATCATCTCAGTGACCTTTGGGTGATCAAATAGTTGCCCTCTCTTTATACAATGCTCCCTAAATAATTCTTTTCTTTTCTTTTTTTATTAAAGATTTTATTTATTTATTTGACAGACAGAGATCACAAGTAGGCAGAGAGGCAGGCAGAGAGAGAGGAGGAAGCAGGCTCCCCGCCAGGCAGAGAGTCTGATGTGGGACTCGATCCCAGGACCCTGGGATCAAGACCTGAGCCGAAGGCAGAGGCTTTAACCCACTGAGCCACCCAGGCGCCCCATAATTCTTTTCTAAAATAAAAAACATATGGCTCTTAAGGGGGTAGGGGATGGAGGCAAGTGGGTGGGAGCACTTGACTTCCATCTACCACCAGGCCCTGGGAAAGAGCGTGTGCAGAGGAGCGTGTAAACTGCTGTGGGCCAAGGCTGCTGGGGCCTGCCTGCCGGCTCCATTTGCGTGTGGGTCCTGACCTTCTTCCCCTCTGCACCCTCATGAGAGACTTCTTTTTGTATGTGGAAAGGAAGACAGCAAGGTCATCATTCTCGACTGGGACGGCAGGATCCTGGTGTTGAGTAGGGCAGGGAAAAAGAGAGACTGCCTTGTTCATGGAGCCTTCCCAGCCATCCAGCTCTGCTGTGGGCTTGAGTCAGCTCTCTGGGGGCTGGGAGCAGGAGGGAGGGGAGGGAGTCAGTTCTTCCTGGAGCCCAGGTCCCCTGCAGCTGTAGTCTTGGCTGAGGGCATAGCGTCCCAGTCTGAACAGTATGTGTACAGGTACCATTTCTTCCTTGGATTTGATCTGTGAACCAGCCCGGCTGGGTTTGGTTCAGCTGAAGGATGGAGAGCTAGCTGTTGAACCAGTAATGAGGAATTCCTACCAAGGTGAAGGACCCAGGCAGTGTTCTCTCTGAGGGCCCCAGGTTAATAAAAGAGGCATTAACTTGAATCTCCAAGGATCTCAGTTAGACAGAAGGAAGAACTTCCTGGTCCTGGGCTTTCTGCCACAAACACATCTGACAAAGCCGCTTTAGGCTGCAGGGGCAGGAGTCAGGGACTCGAAGGGGTTTGGTGTGCCCCTCTTGGAGCTCCCTTTGGAATGACCTTTCTAGCAAGGGTGACCATTTGCCTCTGTGTTCTCTGGGACAGACCTAGTTTATAAGTTGTCCCTGCTGCTTATGAAAGCGCCGTCCTCACTCTTACACGTCAGAACGCAAAGTATAAATCATATGGCCATTCTGCTTCTAGCTCTAAGCCAAGTTCCATTTCATCCCCCCTCTGCTTTCACTTTTTAAAACCCGAGGAATTGCAGTGTTCTCCCATCGTATCGCTCGAAGGGAGTGCGGCTGTAAATAGAGACCGGGTGCGAAGGAGGGAGCGTGGGGGAATTTCTCATCCCTGCTTTCAGAAAGTTTCCAGTTTAAGGCGCAGATAAAGCAGGTGCATTTGCACACACGTGCTGGACCGGAGCAAATACACAGGCACAACAGAGGGGAGTTACGGCTCTGCCGTTGGGCTGTAGAGGGTAGTGTGATATGGGAGGGCACCGGAGGTGGAGGTGGTGGGATAAGGTCAGCGGGCTCAGACGTTCTGGAGCTTCTTGCCCTCTGACCTTTGGGTGAGGTTAAGAGGACGCCTGGCAACACAGACTAGGGCTGGAGGCAGAGGCTGCCCGACCGAAGAAGCTGGAGGGGTGACAGTAAGGCCACCAGCTTCGGGAAGGGCTTTTGCAGGGGGATACCTGCCTGCCGCCGAGAAGGAGCCCTGTGTTGGCGTGTCGGTTCTTCATCTTTGGCTCTACTGACCTACGGAGTAAACCAGGCATGGTTTGTGATCGTATTTATCTTCATGTTCTCTAACGCGGGGCACTGGCTTCTGCCATGGTTCCTTGCAGGCACGTTTGTAATAATAAAGTCTGGTAATAGTAGTGAACACAACACAAGTTGCTATGAGATATTAGGACTTTTCTGCCCAAGTTCGGGCTTTAGAAGTTGAGCCCCTTCTAAAGGGGGCCAAGTCCAAGAAGGGGGATTCCATAATTCTTGCCACACGGAGTTTCTTTCCTGACTTTGTGTTCACTCCATGCCTCTGTAGCATCATGCTTGCTTTTCGTCAGCCTGAGATGGTCTTCCCCACTGCTGTGTTTGCTTGCAGAACCCCTGTTCCCTTCTTTGGCATCCAAGGAACACCTCCTAGGATTCCCGGGCTGCAGTGGGAAGAGTTCTTTTGAGCTTGGTTACAGCCCTAACAGCCTCGTGTCCTAATTGCTTGTTTGTCTCATCTCCCTCTTTGCTCCTTGAGGGCATGGATCAAGCCTTGTTCTGCTCTGTGACTGGCACTGGGGAGGCCGTTAGTGAATATTTGTGGACCGACTCCCCACTTGGAAGAAGAGAAGCCTGGAGGGTAGGAAGCACATGCAAGTTACAGAAAAGGTATTTATGAGGAGGACCATGGTGAGCCCCCAGACAGAGAGTGAAGATGAATTGGTTCTCTCGGTGGTGAGGATAGGGGAATCCTGATTTTGCCGTGCTGTCCTGGGGGTTATTTTGAATAAAGAACTGGGATTCTGTTGTACAGTATCCTCCCTTTTAGGGCCATGATGGTATTGCTAATGGTATTGTTTTGGGGAAAAATCCTTTGGAATGAAGCGCAAAGCCTAACAGGATTTACAGGTTTGTTTTCCTTCCAGTGAACTCTCTCTTCATAATTCTTGCTTTTTAGAGGCCAGGAGTATTCAGTGTCCTCATTTCAGACTGAAATAAAGTGTCTATTGCAGCACGAGGCCCTGGGACAAAGAGCCTCCTTTGGGGATGGAATACGGTGTAGCTTTAGATCTTTCTCGAGGAGATTCTTGCATGATACACTTGCTTGGGGAAGAATTGGCTGGTTGATTCTGAAGTTGGGATGCCTGACCTGTTTGCTTCCAGAAGACGAGAAGGCAAAGCATGTGCCATTTCACATTGGCTTCTGGGTAGGTGAAGAGTTGCCGGGCGTGTTGGGTTGGCTCGGTAAAGGACGTGACCTTGAAAAACTTCCTGGTTCCACTTGCCGTCTCTTCTTGCTGCGTGGGGGCTCTTTGCTCAGCCTCTGGCTACCATTTAGTTCATCAGGAACTTGTACGTCTTGGGGGATGGTGGGCAGAGGCTGTGGGAGGTGGGAGGAATGGGAGGGAAAGGGGAGAGGGGAGGGGTGAGGAGATGGGAGATGTAAACAGATGAACCGAAAAGGCATCCAACGTGTTTATTTAGCCTTCAGGGGGTAATACATGTCTGCAAGATAAAATATGTACGAGAATATGGTGAGAAGTAAATTGCCCTCCCTCTCGCGTCCCCCGTTTATCTGTTGCCTCTTCTCAGTTGGCAGCCGCTGTCCTCTGTTTTTCTGTATGTCTTTCCAGAAGCATTCTATGCATGTAATGGCACAGAGGTGCAGAAAATTTGGAATTGGTAATATCAGTGCATTCTGTGATCCGTAGACCCTGACAGCATGAATGATGAGGTTAACTCTTGCTCCACGATGTGTTCATGGCATTCGACTGTCAAAAGTAGGGAGTTATGTGAAGTGTCGTAGAGTAGGAGGGCTTGTTACTTTCCCCCCAGGCCAAGGAAGGAAGATGCCTCTCTTCGCCCTCCGAGGCTTCCTGCCGGCCAGGAGAGCCACCTCATGGCCCTGGTTCCCGGGCAGGCTGCTGGAGAGCACTTCCCTAGAGGTGAAGAGCCCAGGTCTGTGAGAATGTCAGAACCGAGAGGCCATGGATCTTGCTTTGAACTCGTGTTCCTTTCGGGAATGGTTTCTTTATAGTCTGTAAAATAAAGTTAATAGTATGTTTAGTCGATTGCTTTGAGACCTGGGATCCAGGAGGCCGATCCTAACCACAACTCGTGTCCCAAAGCCAAAGGCTGATGTCGTCGGGTCCTTTCATTGTCGTATTTTTGGTCCATTTTCCTCCTTAAAGACGACAGCCATCTTTGTGTCGTCCTTGTTTCATCCCAGAGCCACAGACAGACAGACGGAGCCAGCCATGTCCTGTCCACTGTAACGGACAGACAGGAACATTCTAACGATCTGGAGGGGAGGTTTAATCCAAAAGGTCACCTTGTTGCCTTTGCTTGTTGCCTGTTTATTTAGCCTTTTTATTAAAGCACCAGTTCACCTTCCTGATTAAATTTGGCTTAGGTGGGTATTAAAATGAGCTTGTGCTCTTCGAGTAGCCGATCTGTGAAACGGCTGGCGTAAATGCGCTCAGGGAAGCCTGTTTGGTGTTTAGAATTTTCGACAGTACTTCTGATGTGGATAATGGAGCGTTTGCTGCGCAGAAATGGATTCAAGCTGAAGTATTACACCAACTTTTCCTCCATCTTTTAAGACTTAGTTGTGGTGGAAAGGGAAGGGGAGCTCACTACATTTTGGTTTGAGTGTTTGAGGCTTAGTATTTCTTTAGAAGTGGTCTGGGCTGCTAGGGGGTGAGGCATTTTCTTTGTTGAGCACAGAACCTTCCTACGTACCCTCTAGGTGCACCCAAATCCATTGGCATGGGGCATATTCAGTCCAGCCACGTAGATGTACAAATCAATTTCCCTCAGTTTAAAATGAGCCACAGTTAATTTCGAGCTAATTTATTGGTTTATCGACCTGTGGACCTAGGGCCTTCGAAGAAGTGGCACGGGCTGCCTTCTAGCACTGACGTGGATGAGAATGCTGTAAATCAGGAAGGCAGGGTCGGTGGCTGCTCAGCTTCGAGATTTGGGTTGCTCCTACCTTATTGTGAGCCCCCCTCCCCCCAGGTTTTTTATTATCCCACGAGGAATGTTCTGCGCGCTTTGGGGTGGATCCCATAAAAACAGGACTTCATAACAATCAGGACCGCTGTGGGGAGTTAAAAATGAGCACAGCATTCTGTTACCCACTGGGTCGATGTTAATAAGAATGGTGACCTCCGTGATTGTATCACTGCTGCCAGCCAAGAGCGGAAAGACCCTGTCTTCCTGGGCTCATGGCAGGCCTTCTAACACAGCCTTCTCTGCTGTTCCGGAGATGCTCTCTGTCTGTGTGGCCCAGCATGTCCATGAGCACATATGGCAGCGGAAGACTTGAAATGGGGCTGGGACGACCGAAGAATTCAATTTATTTTCTTTCACTTTATTTTAATGAATTTAAATTTAAGTGGAAATGGCCACATGTGGCCGTTGGCCGCTGTGTTGGAAGGCATAGCTTTAATGGGTGGCGGGTGGCCTGCTTTTTCCAGCGTTGGGCACCCTCTGCTTTGCCTGGGAGAGACACTGGATTTGCAGCAGAGGCCTGCGTGTGTTCCCCCCTGCAAATAGCTGGGCCAAAGCAAGAGTTGAGGGCTGCAGTCTGAAGCCAGGTTTCCCTGGCTGTGGCCTGCCTGGGTGGGTGTTTGGAAACAGTGGCCTCTCCTGCGTAGGTCGGAATGCATCAGTGGCTGTGGACGATTGGGGGGTTGCAGTATTCATTTGGTTGGCAGTGGCGTGGGGGGGTACCTCTGCACGGTTGCCTCCTTCCATCAGTCACTTGGGTGATGAAGGTGGTCTCTGTGCCTTCACTTTTTTTTTTTTTTTAAAGATTTTATTTATTTATTTGCGGGGGGGTGGGGGGGAGAGTGTGTACAAGAGAGCCCAAGCAGGCAGTAGGCTTGATGCGAGGTTCGATCCCAGGACCTGAGTCCAAGGCAGATGCTTAACCGACGGAGCACCCCCCCCGCCCCCCGGGAGCCCCTGTGCCTTCACTTTTGATGTGGCCTCGCACACACAGCTCCCTTGGACCAGGCTTTGCCGGCGCCGTGAGTAGGCCCGCACGTCTGTTGAGCAGTGCACGGGTGTGAACGGAGCTGTCTCCTCCCGCCCCTGCCCTCCGCTTCTTGAGCACTTCCTGACGCCCCGCAGTGGAGCTGGCTCTGTCTGTCTTCCCTGCGACCCTGCAGGCTGGCATGAAGACAAACAGCATGGGCCCGTGTGGCCTTCATCACTGCACGGAGGCCCCTCCCGCTTCCCGGCTGGCCCCATAGCTTAGCATGCCGCTGCTGTTGCCGCTGCTGCAAGCTCCTGGCTCGGGAAATCGGGACCCTTCACCATGATTTATCTCTAGTCCCCTGAATTAGATTAAAAACACAGCTAGGAATTCTCAGAAAAGCAGGCTGATGTGATTATGTCCCAAATCTGAGTGGCAGACGAGGCCAATAAAAAGATGTACTTATGTCAGGCATTTTGGGCCGCGTGGGGGCCAATGTGCTGTGTGTTATTCTCCCCTCCCCCCCTTTATTTGGGTTTTTAAATGAAGAAAGTGAGTAATATTGCTTCTGTTGCTTAGAAAGGAGACTAGCCTATGTAGTAGAAACTTTCTTTCCCTGAGTAACTATGAATCGAAGTGGGGAGAGGGGTTAGGGTGATTCTCATGTTTTGTAGATGTGGGTTTGAGCCATTGAGTGGGTCCTGAATGGGGCATTTAAGACTCTAGTTGGTACGGGGGTGAGATCCATTTTACTCTGGTGGACTGGGGAGCTTAGTAGTGTTTTGATGACATTTTGAACTCCTAGGAAACCTTTATGTCCTGAAGAAATTGGGAAAAGCTGGGATGATCTCATTGAGCTTGGAGGGCTGGGGTTCAAAGCAGCCTTGGGTCAAAGGCTACTTTGGAGGCTGTCACTGTGGACACTCAAGTGGGTGCCATTGAGATGGGTCATGGGGGGAAGGGAGGCAAGATCTGGATAGTAGAGGACCCGGTTTCCCATTAGCTCAGCAGTTCCACGTGGGTCGGCCTGGGGACCTGGGAAGAAAGGCCAGTGCTGACCTGCCCAAGGATCCCCACGGAAGAACCCGCTGATGACAGGGCGTGAGGACAGTGTGGGGGAGGGTGAGTGGCCTGGGAAACTGTGCAAGTGTTTGGGGAGACTCCAAGTGTTTGAAAGCATTCTTTGCAGAAAGGGAGACCGGGCCCCTGGGCCTTACCTCCTCTGTATATCTTTAGTCCCCTGAAGTTCTCTCACCCAGAAGTCTAAAAAGAATCCTGCAGCTCACTGTGCACGAGGCTCGGCGGATTGGGCAGGACGTCCGTCCGGCTGCTGGTGGTGGTGGAAGGGCTCTTGCACAAACAAGGCTGGGACTCTTCAGAGGAGACAGATGAAGGAGGGGTGTGGGCTCGGATGGGGTGAGAGGCCTGTCAGCTCTGAGCTGGGGGGTTGAGCTAGCAGTGGGGGTGGGCCGGCGGGGGGAGCTTCCTGCAGGTGCCATGCCCTCCTGCAGCTCATCCTACGTTACTCGGGGGTCAGCCGTGCTGTTGGGTGGCATGGGCTCTGCCTCCATTAGCTTCCCTCAGTGTGGTAAGGAAGCCACCAGGAAGGTGAGGGCTCAATGCAGGATTTAAATGTGTTCCTTTGGGGCAAGGAAAGTGCTAGAAATCCGTGCCCCCCGTGCGCGGCAGCCTCGGTACCCCTGAGGCCTCTAGCTTCCAGCCCTGGTGGAAAATGTTCATTTTTTACATGGAGTTGCTTTGTGAAGAATGGCTCCTTCTGGTGTAAATGACAGGCCACCAACAGAAGGCATTTTGAAGTTCGTGAAACCTGTTCGCAGGTTACCCCTCATTGGCTGCTTCTCACAGTCCCATAAATTCAGGAAGATAAGAATGACCCTCCTCGTTTCATAGATGGGTATTTCGAGGCTCCAAAAAGGCGTCGCCATGCACCGAAGGCTTTGCAGCTAATGAGTCGTGGAGACCAAGACTCAAACCCAGGCCTGTGGCTCGTCTCCAGTGTCCCGTGGTGCATTTGCCTCTCGTAAATATGCCAGTGAAAGCTTTGCTTTCGGCCAGGGACCCACAGCCTGGGTGCTGTGAACTCTCTTTTCCCCCTTGAAAACCTAGAGATCTCCCATCATTCTGCCCTCCCCTTGGCTCTCCTGGCTGTACTCATTTTCTTGTAACTTTTCAAATCTGACAGTCCCCATGTCTCTCCTGTTCCTGGCTTCTGCTTTGCTCTCGTCTGGGTCCAATCTTTCTCCTCCATCGCATTGCTTCTAACTCCGCTCCCTTTTTCCTGTGGTACCTGCTGTAGGTCATGTCTTCAGTCTTTGGGGCAGTCACGCCCTCTCCCCCACACGAAGTTATGCCCCTGGCCCCAGAAATCCTGTTTCCTAACACCTAGCGTGGTGTCTGCTGTATAGTAAGGGCTCAGTACATATTTATGAATGAATGAGGGTGGGGGCTGTTTATGGTGGAACGGCGGGCCCAAAGAGGAAGGGCACAGAAAGTGCGTGCTGTGCAGCTGTCCTGCGGAGCTCTTGGAAATGGCCTGGGTTCGCAGATGCATCCTCATTTGAGGCTAACCCTGGCCTACGTGCTCAGCAGCCAATTAACAAAGCCCAGTTTGGGGCTTGCCGTAGCCTACGGCTGTCTGCCCTGCTCTGGGGCCTGGTGGGACAGCACCTCTAACTCTTTCTGTGGGTTTAGCCTCATCTGCAAAATAGTGGACATTGGTTTAGATGTTCTCGGAGGTTCCTTCTGGTCCGATGTTTTCTTCTGTTTCTTACTTACCAACTGGTAAATGAAGGGGTGATTGCTTTCATGACAGGGATTTTTCCCAGGTTCTTTTTAATTAGGGGGGGCGTCCGAGAAGAGCAAAGCTACTATTTGCTAAATGACAAAGTGGGGGTTCCTCAGGAGGGGTGCCACCTACAGAGGTCAGGGGTGGCGAGATTCTGCTTGCCGAGGATCGATCAGAAATAAAGGTAGCTCTCTCTGAACTGGTATCGTGAGGCCGTGAGAATATTCTCACTCTTTTGGGAGAGAGAAAGCAAAAGACATCTACCTGCCTACCTGCCTACCTCCCTGTCTTCCAAGGACAGCTCATGACTACGGTTAAGGAGATGGTGGTGAAATGCTCCGTTTTATCATCCGTGCTCATCCTCTCTTTGTTGGCTCATCTGTAAAATGGGCAGCTTGGATTAGTTAATGAGGTCTGTGGGTGAAGCAGCTTGAGCAGACCCAAGTCAGGTGCTCAAGCAGGCAGCCCCTGAGCAGGCGCTGTCTGCAGGGAGTTCGTAAACTAGATTTTAGCTCTCCTTCAGAGGTGGAGAGCCCTGGGAGGGTAATGGCTTGCTAAATATAGTGAAGACACTGTCCTGAGTGGGGACACAGAGGGGCCGTTTGCCTACCTAGCATTTAGGTCGTGCAGATGGATGGTGTGAGAAAACCTTGTTATCCTTAGACCTCGGGAGTCTATCTTTGGTTTCCTGAGGCCTGTCCTGACATTCCGAGGATCCAGCAGCTGCCTCTGTCTTCGAAACTGAAGGACGCTGTACGTGTTTTCTACTTCGTTGAAGAATTAAAAAAAAAAACAAAAACGCGTCTTCGTGTTTCCCTGCTGGTGAGGAAGGCAGAGGAACGACCCAGGCCTCCTTGTTTGTCCTCCTCGTGCAGGCGAGGGGAGGACCACAGGCTGCGGGTGTCTAGGACATCCTGATCCTCGGGCTTGACTGATTCGCAAGAGGCGGTGGCAGAAGAAATGAATGGCGAGGACGTGGGGCCTGTTCCATGAAGGACCCCATCCTCCTGAGTAAGCCTCATTCGGCTATACAGAATTTGACAGTTTCATTATAAATATCTCATCACCGGTCAGACTTGCAACACCGAGTTCCCCGAGGCGTGCTCTGTGTACCCTTGACAAAGAGAGAATTTATTTCAGAGCCTCCAAGAGTGCCTGGCACCCAGTAGGCCTCAGTGCCCTCATCAGTAAGTGAATGCCTGAGCCATCAGTCCCTCCAGACAACAAACAATTTATTTGTGCTCCCTTCTATTTATAACAACCCCAAGCTTGGGCCTTGGGTGGCAGCAGATTCTTTTTCTCACTCTGAATAATGAGGCAAATCATTTAACCTCTTTGGAACGCCAGGGGGGCTGAGAGACAGCGTGGGGGTGGCCTGGACCGAGGTGTGTTCAGTGTAGGGCTGGAGCTGGAAGGGGGTGCTGGCCCAGAGCTTGTGACCGTTTCTCCAGCCGGGGACCGGGAGGCCCGCGGGGACGCCACGGCTCTGCAGATGCCGCCGACAGCCTTTGAAGGATGGCTTTGGCCAGAGACCCACTCTTCAGCCTGTCTCCTCTGTGACTCATTTGGGCTGCATATTTTGGTAGCGGGAAGACTGAGATGAGATGAAAGACACCGTTCCTCAGAGTGGGAGCTCCTCGGTATTAGACGAGCACCTCAGAAGTGTGATCCTCTTTACAGGTCACAGAAACAGGCTTTTAAAAAAGTTATCTTAAAAGATTTTTTAAAAATTTTATTTATTTGGCAGAGAGAGAGAACACAAGCAGGCAGAGCAGCGGCGGGGGGCGGGGGGCGGGAGATGGGAAGCAGGCTCCCCACTGAGCAGAGAGCCCGATGTGGGGCTCGATCCCAGGACCCTGGGATCATGATGACCTGAGCCGAAGGCAGAGGCTTTAACCCACTGAGCCACCCAGGCGCTCCTAAAAAAAAATTATTGAGATGAAATTCACATAACATTCACCACTTTGACTTGAATAGTGCAGTGGCTTATAGTCCGTTCTCGGTGTTGGGCAGTCACCCCCACCTCCCCTAGTTCCATCGCTCTAAAAAAACCCATCACTTGTGCAAGGGTGACTCCCTAGGTCCCTTTACCCCCCAGCCTCTGGCAACCACCAGTCCGTTTTCCATCCGTAAGGATTTATTGATTCTGGATCTTTCATGTATGAACTCAGGCGGTCTTGTGACCTTTGGCATCTGGCTTCTTTCAGTGGCGGAGCGTTTTTTGAGGTGTGTCCACGGTGTGGCATATATCAGATCATGGAGTTTCAACAACTACCCCAGATACCCAAAGACGGCCTCTCCCCAAAAGAGCGAGTCTCCTGGCTACCCCCGGCTGGATCCGAGGGCCTGCTGGTATAGGAAGGGGGATGGACTAGACTCACTGCTCCCCAGAGAAGCTGCATTACAGACACCCCGAGCATCTCTTTTGAAAACAGGAATTCTGGAGCCCCTGGAATTGCTAGAGAGGGATGTGAATCGGCATCTCTGGCGTCGTTCTCTGGGCTGGGTGTGGGCGCCCCAGACACGGTGACCTCTGGTGACCTCGGGGGGCATTAATAACCTGCCGGTGACCAGCCGAGGCTTCTAGTGCCTCCTGGACGCCGTGGGTTGTCGATGATGCCATTTCTGTGTGTGGAGATTTTGCGGGCCTGTGATTTTTCTCTGCCTTCCGAGGGGCGGTTTCAGGCCCTTCCCTGCTGCTTGGACCACTCCAATTAACTGTCTCATTTATCAAATGCTTTTTTTATTTTTTTTAAAGGTGCTTCACCAAGCTTGCCTTCGGCTTCCTTTGTCAGAAAGCCCTTGGACCTTCTGAGGCTTGTCCTTTGTGCTGCTCTCCCCGCTTCACCCCTGTTAGGATTTATGAGGGCCTCATAAATCTCATGTCCTCTGGGGAGAAAGACTTCAGCAAGTAGCCTGGAGACCTCGTTCCCACTCTCATCCCCAGAGGCTCTGTGGCCTGCTTGAGTTGATTGTCACCCGCCAGGGGCACCGTTCTGAGGTAGCCCGCGTCACACGTTGGTGGGCTCTTTCGTCCCAGAGCCCGAGAATGCGGGTGGTCCTTCCAGGTGCCGAATCCTTCATTGTGTCAGACTTTGCATACGCTCACTCTGTATTCCCCTCTGGTTCCAAGGGCGAGAATGTTTCTGGAGGGCGAAGACTTTTAGCCCGAATTCCCAGGGTACTTGGGCTATTGGGCTTCTCTGATTTGTAGCTGCTTCTAGAATCTTCCCAGAGGCATGAGCTGGAGGGGCAGACATGGGAGAGCGTCCGGAAGAACACGGGGAAGGCAGGAGTAAGGCCTCATCAGTCAGCTGGTGGAGATTTTCTCTGCTGTTTCCCCCGGGTAGCGTTCTTAGGTGCATTATTTACTTCCTTCTGCTTTTCATTTGTTCTTCTCTCTCCATGCGGCCCTGGACCTATCTCTGGGAAGGAGAAGGCACATTTTGGAATGACGTATTTCCCTAAAAAATACCAAAAGGTCCTTTTCTCTACAGAGGTCTCATTTCAGGGGTTTTCCAAAAGCATTTGGATCCTGGATCAAACGAAATGCAGGCGCTTAAGAGCCAGAGCAGAGATAGTTAAGGATGAGGTCCTTTGTTGTCTTGTCGGCCAAGTTTGTGGCACAGGTGTTTCCCTTCTCCCTTGTGACATCTGGGAGCACCTCAAGGAGGAGGGTGGGGAAACGCAGGGCGGCGGCAGGATGAGGGATAGAAAGGAGAAGGGAGGAGGTTTTCTGCTGCAGAACGTCCATGGGATGGCAGCTGAGAGGGCATGTCCATGCAGGCTCCGACTTCGCATCAGTCCAAGAGGTGAGCGTGGTGGGGGGATAGGGCAGAGGGTCCTCGGAGCCCAGAAGCTTGGTTTCCTTCTATACGTGCCCCAGGCAGCCGAGGTTGCACATGCTGCTGGAAGAGGCTTCTCCGACACTGCTCAGCGAGAGGGAGAGTGCATGTTCCTGATTTTGGGGGGGGGGGGGGCGCCTGATTCTGACTGTTAACACCAGCTCTTGGGATTTTTGTTTGTGTGGCCATCCGTTTGCTCTTCATACAGAGCGGGGGAAATGCTAGCTCACGGCTTCTGAGACTCCGGCCCTCGGACTGTCCTTCCGTGTCTGGTGAAGGAGGAAAACTAAAAGGAACGGAGTTAGTTTTTCATAAAGCAAAACTGTCTAAAAGAACTGTTCTTTATTCCGAGATAGATCCTTCTTCAGTTTTTGGAGTTTAACTGTCCTTTTGTGAAAAAGTGATGGTGATTATGGTGGTCATGCTGCTCAGGAGGGCTAGTTGCGTCACGGATGGACCCCAGAAGCTCAGGGTGTGAAGGGATCCCCCACTGTGGGGAGTTCCAAGTGAGTGTTACTGACCAGTGGAGGGCGTCCTCACTGGGCATGTGGGCTCCTGCCTTCTTGTGGTTCCTGTCTCGTCTGGGGCTCCGGAATCCTGAATGGGGCCTGCAGATGGGAAAGAAGCAGAGGGCTGACAGGGGCTGGGGCTGGTGGCCTTCCCTCACGTTTGGTGGCCAGAAGTCAGTCCCAGGCCACACCCCACCGCAAGGCAGCCCGGGCACGAGTCTGCTATGTCCCCAGGGAGCAGAGGAAACCGGTTCAGAGAACAGCAAGTCAGGCTCGACACAGTGGCTGTTTTTGTTAATGTCCTTACCGGGGCAAAACAGAGTTGGCCGACCAGTCCTGTGTTGGCCTTTCCAATTATTTTTCATCTTCCTGGTTTACAGAATCCAGAAGTCTGGGAACTACCGTTAGCAAGAATCCGAAGGTCATTTCTGGGGAGTCCTGGAAAATATTTTCTTACTTGGGACAGTTCAAAACGAATTAAATAAAACGTGTACCGGGATGTTTCTCTCTTGTTCCTCCGTGCGAGCAGCTCGGCACCTGTCATGGCAGCCGGAGAGGGCACCAGTTTGAATGGAGGTTTAAAGCGTGTGGTCTTTCTGGCCGGTGCGCTTTTTCTGAGTGAGGAAGGTGTGTCAGTGTTTCGGTTTCAAGGCCTTAGGAGCGCATGACCCACGTAGGGGTTAGGGATGAAAGTAACCGGAGATTGGTTTATGCAAAAGGCAAGAATAAGCCAAGACATGGTTATGCCAGAGAGAGCCTGAGAAGGAGATTTTTTGTAATCTATTTGGATCCAAAATAGCAGGGAATGTGTGTTTCTTCTTGGGGGAAGTTGTGTCTTGTGGAATCTGCACTGGAGGAAAAATAGGCCACCCCGGTCCCCTGCTCCAGATCTCAGAATCTTAGCTATTTCCGAGTGACAAAGGAGGGGAGAGAGTCTTGCTTTAGAATATTATGGCCCTCACTTATCCTGGGTCCTAATTCCTTTGTTGGTTTGATCTCTTTCAGGTTAGTCTGAACGATTCTCACAATCAGATGGTGGTGCACTGGGCCGGGGAGAAGAGCAACGTGATCGTGGCCTTGGCCCGGGACAGCCTGGCCCTGGCAAGGCCCAGGAGCAGTGATGTAAGTATTGGCTATGGTCTGGGCACTCCTCGTGGAGGCCACCAACGTGCCCTCTTGGAATCTGACGGGGTTATCGTGCCAGCAAAAAACAAAAACAAAAACAAAAAGTGGTTGATTGGAGACTGAATGGATGGGATACATTTTACAACATGGAAGAGAATCTGGAAAATAATAAATACCCCTTGTCTGCCGAACAGAGGGAGGTGTGGGCCGTTTTACAATGAGATCCACGCGACATGTGGTTACTTTTGTGAAGTGATAGGGTTTGATCTGGATGGTTGGGTCTGCTCCAGAAAATGCCAGAAGGACGTTCTGGGCAGAGTTGTCTGTCCGCCGCAGAGCCTGATGGGACCCCTTCCAGTTGGGTGGGTTCTTGACGCACTGCACTCCCACTCTCAGTTTTCACGGTTGGCTTTCTATAGCGTTTGAGTTTAGGTGCTTTGAAGACGAGAGACCAAGGGTCACAGACTGAAAGGCCCCTGAGAGACCAGGTGGGTAGTGGAGGAGAAGCCTCCCTCCCTGTTCACTGCACTCTTTCTTCCGGGGAGGAGAACTGTCTATCCCATTTCTCTTGAAGTGTGTGGTCTTCTGGGACAATGGGTCATTTTGCCACTTTGGTAGACATGCCAGGTTCAAGAAGCACTCCCCTGAGTGTTCATTTGAATGCGGTGATTGATCCTTGGTCGCTGTGTCCAAGAGAGGCTAGGAGGTAGAAGGGATTTGGTGCTCACGTGGGGCTGCTCTCATCGGTCTCAGCTCTGGTGCTGTGAAGGGCCCAGTGTTGCCAGATCTGATTTCTGAGAGGAAATCAGAGGTCCGGGTTTTTACGTGAAAACTGCTGAGTCTTACAGGTTGGCAGCTTATGTATCATTTGCACAAATACTGGACGGGCCAAGTTCCATCCCCGTGAGGGCCAGAGCTGGTCCTCGGGTCCCAGTGTGTGGCCCCAGCTCCAGATGTCCCCTTGTGGGAAGAGGAGCAGCCCCTGCCTGGGGTCAGGGACCGATGTGGCAGCAGGTGAAGCCTGTGGACAAAGAAACACAGTGGAGAGCTTTGTTCACTCTGCTCCCTGGCCAGAGGGAGCCTCCTAGTGAATTTGCTACAAGCGCTGTCGCATCAGCCCGAAGCACACCCTCAAGATTCTGGAGTAGAGACCTGGTCTCTCTGAGAGCCCTGTCTGTGTCCCTACTGGGTGGCTTGGATATGCTCCGAGGGAGGCACTCGGAGGTAGCACCGGGGGCCGCTTTCTAGCAGGTTCCATGGAAACAGCCACGGACCGGGAGGGTGGCGGAAGGGCTCAGATGCAGACCTTGGTCCCGTGCGGCCGCTGAGCAGGGGCGGGTGGGAGCCACAGTCAGTGATGGCCAGTTTGGACGTCGTGTCCTAGAGAAGGGCTGGACTTCTTTGTGGCAGTGGCTTTGGCCCGTTTGTAGACGTGGCCAGGGTTTATGAGTGCAGATGGCAGCATGTGGGTGCTGTGGTCCTGTGAGGTCTGTGGGCACCTGTGTGTAGACTCAGGATGGTCCTGGCCCGCATGCCCCTTCACGGCTACCCTTCTGAGCGCAGGAAACAGCTGCCGGCCCTGTGCTGTCAAGAAGACCTCCTTTGGCTTTTTATATGATTAAAAAAATTCTTTGTCTAGATAAAATATGTGTATGTATTTATATACATCTAAATATATATATTATATTTATATATATAATATATATACACATTTACATATAATATGTATATATATTATTATACATTATATAGTATATATTATATATATGCCTTATATATTATATAATATGTATAATACATATATACGTGTATATATATACATATTTACATAATATATATATATACACACACACATGAGATAGGTAAAAGACCTTAAGTGTTGTTTTATGGTTTTGCTGGACAAATAGGAGCCTGGAGACATAGAGTGGCCTGCTCGAGGTCATGCAGCCTGTCTGTGGGAGGAGGGCGGAGGCTCTGGAGACCTGACCACGGGCTTGCTGTGTGAGGGTGTCATGTTGCCAGCAGGACCCCCTCCTCTGGGTTTCAGCCCTTGGAGGCCTGCATCCTGGGAGCCTCCTCAGGCCAGGGTGAACCTGTACCATTGGTCTCCCCACATGTGGCCCGTCTGCCCAAACCCCATTCTCACTCTGTCTGAATACTTGGGCGTATCTTACCGAGAAGCCACTGAACATTGGACGCAGTATACCATCCCGTAATGAAATCCACGGTAAGATTGCATGGAAGGGAAGGGTACGCTGTACTTGGAGATAATAAGTGGGAGTGGCAGAGGTTTCCCTGCTGTCCGTACACAGGCTGTATTAAAGACTTAGCAGCTGAAATGGAGATGTTCTGATGCGAAAAGTTAACATAGAAATTATGACTCAGAGGCTGGAGCTGGTGGTGCGGGCGTCATAGCAATCCTGACTTTCTTGAGAGAATTCCGGGAGCGTGGCTCATAAGGAGGCCCCATCAGTAGTCCAGGAGGGAAGGGACCAGTGTCAGTGAGGAGCTGTGTGAGTGTTGGAGAATGGCCAAGTCATGCATATTCAGTACATTAAAAAGGGACGGATCTGGAAGCTGGAATCCCAGAAGGTTTGCTTTTCAGCAGAAAAAAAAAAAAAAAAAATACTGTCCCAATGAACTAGTAGCAAGTGTGATTCCATGAAGGGTGGCAGGTGCATTCCAAAAGGAAGGCCATCTTTTCCCCTAATAAGTCTGGCCAATGGAAGGACATAGGTATTGTTTATCGGAGCCTCCCCACGTCTCTGTTTCTGCCCTCTCCTGACATATTTTGCAAAGGTACTCAGGTGCAACTTCACTGGCCAAGGAGCTCTCTAGAGATTGCGTCCCCTGGAAGGTCTGAATCGTCCAGGGAAGGTTTCAGGAATGGTAGGACTCCACTGCCTTTGTACCCAGACTGCTGTGACATTATGATGGGTGCCCCCCCAGGATGGACTGGGAGCAGGGCCAGGACTGGCTGGCTTGCTTACAGGGCAGACCTTGGGAGCCCGTGGAGCTGCTGTCTCGCTGAGCTCTGGCTCTGCAGTCAGAATGGCTGGGGTTGAATCCGGGCTCTGCCGTTCGTTAGCAGTCGGACCTTGAGCCAAGTCATTAACCTTCTGTTGGTTTTCTCATTTGTCAGTGAGATAGTACTTGTAAAACCTTGCTCGCCAAAGTGTGGTCTGTGGATCAGCAGCCAGGGGTGTTTTCTGGGAGCGAGTTAGACAGGCAGAACCTTAGGTTCTGCTCCAGACTTCCCGAGCCAGAGTCTGCATTGTGACCTACGTTGTGCCGAGTGACTTGTAGACGTAATACCATTTGAGAAGCACTGGTGTGAAGGAGCTGCTTTCTGTGCATTTCAGCCCTTCTTTCCTTCCTTCCCACCTCTGCTGTCCCTTCTGCCTCTTCCCCTCCTGGCTCTTCTTCCTTCTCCTTATTATGCTGTTTTAAAGGGGAAAGAATTTATTGGGATGGTTTGACCTGGAGAAGAGAAGGCAGGTCGATGAGTCATTTACAAGAGTCTCGAGGTATAGGATGGGCCCTGACATACTTACTCTTAACTTCTATTCAGTGGAAGTCATAAAGAGATGTGGATTGTTTACAGGTGCATATTAAAGAATAGATTTTTTGGGTTTTTTTTTTGGCATTTTAAAAAAGATTTTGTTTATTTATTTGAGAGGGACAGAGAGAGAGAGAGAATGCACACAAGCAGGGGGAGGCAGAGGGAGAGGCAGGCTCCCCACTGAGCAGGAGCCTGATGTGGGGCTCGATCCCAGGACCCTGAGATCATGACTAGAGCTGAAGGCAGATGCCTAACAACTGAGCCACCCAGACGCCCCAGAATTTGTGTTTTGTTCAAGTTGGTGTTTTACCCCGTCTGTCCACCACTCCTTCCGCTGCCCAGCCTGGAGCCCCAGTGTACGATCACCCCCTTTAACAGAGCAACACATGTCTGTAGAAGACAGCATTCTCCTGGGAGGGTAACTTGCAAGAGTGGACAGACAACTGGACTGGCGACTGGAGGGAACCCATTACGTTTTGTCACTTCCTAGCTGTAGGACCCTGGGCTGGTCATTAACTTCTCTGAGTCTTGGTTTTTGTCATCACTTATTTATTTATTTATTTATTTAAAGATTTTGTTTATTTATTTGACAGAGAGACATCACAAGTAGGCAGAGAGGCAGGCAGAGAGAGAGGAGGAAGCAGGCTCCCCTGCGGAGCAGAGAGCCCGATGTGGGGCTCGATCCCAGGACCTGAGATCATGACCTGCGCTGAAGGCAGAGGCTTAACCTGAGCCACCCAGGTGCCACTGTCATCCTTTAAATGGAAATAATCCTTCATTCACTCACTCACTGATTTATTCGTGTCACTCTCTTTTATGCATCTGTGGGACACATTCATTTACCTCACTCCGTGGTTTCGAATCACTTGTAATTCCAGAAATCTTTACTGAGGATGTGTGATGTTCGAGGAACACCGAGGGAGGCAGATAAAGAGCGGTAATATATACTGAAAAGTAATACCCTAATACGACATCACCTCTGTGCTTCTGAGGTAACTCACAGTGGAGTATCAATTTGGGGAACGTTGGAGCTGGAGGGGGCCGAGTTCCCTTTGTAAGAAGCCGTCTGTTCACTACATGTGACGTCTGAACCTAACAGGGGCCCCTCTGTGTCCGTTCCGGGGCAGGAGACTGGAAGTGAGGAGGTATCACTTGTCTTTTTACCCACTGAGATCATCTGTGAGCTTCTCAACCTGCTGCCTTTTTTTTTTTAAAATATTTTATTTATTTATTTGACAGAGATCACAGTAGACAGAGAGGCAGGCAGAGAGAGAGGAGGAAGCAGGCTCCCTGCCGAGCAGAGAGTCCGATGTGGGGCTCGATCCCAGGACCCTGAGATCATGACCTGAGCCGAAGGCAGTGGCTTAACCCACTGAGCCACCCAGGCGCCCAACCTGTTGCCTTTTAAAGCTCCTTTGATGCCAGCCCCTCCCTTTGTGCTTGGCAGCTGGGGACACACGCATGACGTGTGTAAGCACGACGTGTAAGCATGACGTGTGTAAGCATGACGTGTGTAAGCATGACGTGTAAGCATGACGTGTAAGCATGACGTGTAAGCATGACGTGTGTAAGCATGACGTGTAAGCATGACGTTCCTAATGGGGTTTTTCTGCCACTGTGGCCCAGATACTGGCAGAGGCTCTGTCTGTGCTCTTCTAACCTTTACATCTAATAGATATTAACGCCACGTGTGCGTTCCCGCTTCCCTCTGTACCTGCCGTGTGAGTTCTTTACAAGGGTTATTGCTTACCAACATTTGCACATTTACAACGTGTGTGAAGGCCACGCCTTTGCCTGTCTGGCACTTAGCACCGCCCCCGGCTCGCGGCAGACCCTTCGGGTGTGTTTGCTGTGGCATCAGCGGGCCCTGGCGGCAGTACCTCTCCTGGGGTGAGCCCAGCCGTTCCCGTTCTTGTTGGGATTCACCTGTCATTTTCCTTTCGAACTTCCTGCAGTCCTAACTAAGCATTGTTAATAGTCTCTTTGCCTGTCAGCCTTGTTTCTAATCCCCTGATTATGTTAATTTCATGTCGCCTAGGTAGTGAGTCTAGGTGCGAAACACCTGGCGGCTTCTAGCCCGCCCATCCGTTACCTGAGGTGTGATGACTTTGGGATTGCTGGCTTTAGAGGCAGGCAGCCTGGATTGCATTTCCACGTCGCTCCTTCCCTTCTCTGTTAACTTTGGCAAGCAGCTAATCCCCTCAGCCCCTGCTGCCTTATCTGTAAAGTGATTTTAATAACTGGCTTTGCCACACAGGGCTGTGGGGAGAGTGCCCCGAGCTCTTCCACACGGAGAGGGTGATACGGTGTCTGGTCCCTAGGAAGCACTCCGTGAATGACAGTTCCTCTTGGGTTTTAGCACTGTGGTTACAGGGTAGCCGGAGCCCTGCAAGCAGGGGAGAAGTCAGTCGTTCTGGCACGTGCCAGGCTCCCATGGCCATTCCCTGCTCTCTGGGGCGGCAGCATCAGTGAGCCTGAGGACTGGGGCCGGGGGTCTCGAACCTAAACATTTGACCTCTATGCATAGTGAACCACTCAGTACCTTCTTTCTCATCTCTTGGGCTTCTCTGTGGAGGCCTGGGAGGGTTTCCTTTTTCATCCTCTGCAGTGTCGTAGGAACAGACCTTCCCAGCAGAGGGTTGAAGAATTATATTACCTTTTGGAGACATCTCAACAGATGGCAAAATGAATTCCCAGTCTTTCCCCCTCGGACAACCACATTCTGTCTGCCTCTGGATGTAATTTGCTTGACACTTAACCCGGCCGTGGGGAGGAGGTCATCGTTGCTTCCATCCTTGGGTCCCCCCAGCAGTCCCTGCAGGGACACGTCTTGGCCTCAGAAAGGAGCCTGTGTCCCCCTGAGCCGCAAGGGGTTGCGGTGCTCCCCGGGCTTCCTGCCCCCCACATGCTTGGCGTGGCGGATGGAGGGGTGCCCCGCTTCTCCTGGGCGCGTCATCTCTTTGCATCTGTTGCGTCCTGACACCAGGGACCTGCCGGGGAACGCCGTTCGGGATCCAGGGTGGGACGTTGGCAGGTGCGGGCGGAGGGAGTGGTCTCTCCGCCACATTTCTCACCAGCTCTTCTTCGTCCTCTCCTCCCTGATGCAGGTGTACGTGTCTTACGACTATGGGAAATCGTTCAAGAGAATTTCCGAGAAACTGAGCTTCGGCGTG
>PISX010006289.1:0-98845 GCA_004024625.1 Mellivora capensis
AAGATTTTATTTCTTTATTTGAGAGAGAGGCAGTGAGAGAGCATGAGCGAGGAGAAGGTCAGAGGGAGAAGCAGACTCCCCGTGGAGCTGGGAGCCTGATGCGGGACTCGATCCCGGGTCTCCGGGATCATGACCTGAGCCGAAGGCAGTCGTCCAACCAACTGAGCCACCCAGGCGTCCCTCAAAGTACTTTTAAGATCTAGAAGATAATGTTTGCTTAGAGAGGAAACTGTGTTAGGTAGCAAGAGCAGAGATAGGCTTTGCAGTGACTTGTCCTGGATCCTGAAAGTAGTAGAGGGAGGAGCTGCTACTTGCCCCAGTCTAAATCTTTTCATTTTATATTTCAAACGCACAGTCTATATCACTGCTGCAATATAAGGGGTGTGAAAGAGATATTTACTTTTAAAAAAGAAAAGAAAGCTTTTAAAAAGATGCCAACTTTTCCTAGTTTGGAACTGGACTTTTTAAACCTCTCGTCTAATGCTGCCCCTTGCTTAAAGCCCTTCTGTGACTTCTCATGGGTTAAAGTTCAATAATTTTAGCTTGTCTTGTGAGGCTCCACATGGCCTGGAGATTGCCTATTTCTCCAGCATCTTTTCACATCATTCTTCCTGAAGCTCCTTACACTCCAGCCACAGAAGTCATTTCTTTGATCTTCAAGGTCACCAAGCTTCTTCATTGATGATGCCCTTCATGCCTGGAATACTCTCTGCTACAACCCACACCTGCACCCCCCTCTCCCCACGCCCCCCCAACTTCACTGACTGCCACTCACCCTTCAGGTCTCAGCTTAGTGGTCATTGCCTGGGGAGGCCTGCTCCCTGCCACAGGGGAGGCTAGCTCACCCTACGGTTTGTCTACAGAGCATTGTCTTTTCCCTTTACAACACTTACGATTCTTGTAACTTCAACGTCAAGTTACGTAATCACCACACATTTGTTTTTTCACCCGCCCCACATCCTGGTCCATGAGGACGGGATCTGCATCTGTTCTGTTCACTACTTTATTGAAAGGGCTTTACCTACATTACTTCATCTAGTTTCACAATCCTCTGAGGTAGACATCCTCATCCCTTATCTGACAGAGGAGAAAACTGAAGGCTCAGAGAGATGTGTGGTAGAGTCAAGAGTTGACCTCAGTTCCATCTGTATTACTGAAGAGTTAAAAGGGCTAGAAGTTCATTTATTTGGGATTTGGATTCTCAAGACTAGAATTTAATAAGATAATAATTCTGAGTGTGCCTCTAAATCTGTATAATAGAGATACTATTACTTTACCTTATCTACCTCACAATTTTCCTTAGGATTAAATACAATAATATATATAGCATGCCTGTTAGCCATAACACAACCTATGAATATAAACGAAATACGTAGTATTTTTCATCAGACTCAAGTCTGTAACGGCTGCTGCTTATCTGGTCTGCACATTCTGGGCATCAGTTTCTTCAGTAAGATTGTCAGTTTGAAGACGAAGAGTCCAGATATCCCTGTATATTATCTAGAGCAGGTTGTTAGCCCAGACTTCTGCTGACAGCTAAAAGATTAGTTGAGGGGTGCCTGGGTGGCTCAGTGGGTTAAGCCTCTGCCTTCGGCTCAGGTCATGATCTCAGGGTCCTGGACTCTCTGCTCATCAGGGAGCCTCCTTCCTCCTCCCTCTGCCTGCCTCTCTCTCTACTGGTGATCTCTCTCTGCCAAATAAATAAATAAAATCTTAAAAAAAATTAGTTGAGAACGATAGTATTCATCTTACAGGACGAGAACTATACATTTAGCTTTTACATAAATAAAAATAAAGCAATAAATAAAATGCAGAACGTGTTTAGAATTTAGTGTCCAGTATTGGTGGCCAAGAACAGATTGAATGGTAAGGCAAGTGCAGTTAATGATTAGCGTGAGTGGTTAAGAGCTTAGACTTTGGAGTCACAGAGGCCTCAATTCAGTTCCTTCTGGTCTATGTCTACCAACAAGGAGGACTTGGATGAGTCACTTAACTCCTTGAAACTTCATTTCTGCACTTTTAAATGTTACCACCCCTCAGCCTGTTGTAAGGATTAAAACAAATAATGTAAGGAAGCGCCGGGACACAGGAAACGCTGCACACATATGGAGAGTTGTTATTGCCATGTTGGTCTTTGTTTCCTGGCTTGCTGATCCCTCCACACCTATTTGTTCCATGTTGCTTTCATTCCAACTGGAATGATGACTTTCAGGTGTCAGAGTCTTAACTAGTAAAGCCAAGAACTCTGTCTCTCAATCTGCAACTGCTCCAAGTGAGGCCAACCTTGCGTAAAGGGGAGCGGTTTCCTCTCATGTGCTGTGTACAGTGAGTCCCACCAGCTTCTCAGGAGTCTGGGGAAGCTTCGGTTTGTGCAGAGCACCAAGTTCTTCCATCCACGTTAGAACAATGGCATGTCTCTGCTCAACTACTTTTAAGAGTTATGCTAAGGATGGGAGGACTTTATTCTCTCTGGCTTTGGACAGCCAAAGGACTTGCAATTTGGAGCTGCAATAAAAAAGGGGTTTCGTTGTTTGGTCACTCTATGGCTAAGATCAGATAGGCACAAGAAGATGATTTGATTCCTTATTAATTTTAAAATGGGAGCCTTCCATAATTCTGAAGCAGGAGTCAGAAATTCTAGTGGTAGCGTTGTATTTTGGTTCGTGTATGTGTGTTTTCACTTAAAATGTACTTAACAGAGAAGTACTATGTTCTATTCTCTGGGGAGGAACACAAAGATGAGTAAGTTCTCTTTCCCTCACAGGAACTGAAATCCTTTGTAGGAGGTAGACTAGGACATAGACGATGGGAGGGAGTGAACATACAGGCGAGGAAGGATGCTCTGAGCATGGTCCCCTTGATTCTGGATTGGGATTTGAGTGTTTGGGGTGGTGGGTAAGTGAGTAAAGAGAAATAGACACCCAGTGGGGCCCGAATCCTGGCATTTATATTTATTGGTTAAATTAAGCTAAGCAAGCCATTTACCCTCTCTAAACCCATTTTTTTTTCATGTGAAAGCAGAGAATATGCTTACCTCCAAAGATTGCTCTGAGGATTAACTGAGATAAAGTACATGTCAGGCATGATGCTGGACAAACTGTAGCCAACAAATGCTAGCCAATATAAATATGAGTATGATTAATATACCATGACATAGCATTTAAAAATCGTGTCAGCATATAGGGTCAGTGGGGGAGGCTTGACGAAAGAGATCTTAACTGTCATTTCAGCAGCATGGTACAGACACGGAGCACTTCTCAGATAAGCAAATGTGAAATCCCCCTTGCTAAATATTTGCCACTCTTCTGACACGGAGGACGACATCCTGTGGTCACTCCCCTCCCCTAGTGAGATATTAGCTGGTGGTTTCATGCTCACCCCACCCAAGACGGTGGATTATCTGCCGGTAACAGACAACCAAGAAGATCAGTGGTTTACAATGAGCAGAGACCGGGGGTTTTACAGTAAATAACTCTTCCATTTCTATCAGTTTCTTGACCGAATACTGAACAAATTACGATATAAAATGATAAGGAAGCCAAGACACAGCTTTCGGAAAAGCTGAAAGCCTCTTTGATGTTGGAAGCACATCCTGTCATGTGGAGTGTACTGAATAAGATGATGGCTGAAGACGACTTTGCGGACAGGATAATTGGTGCAGCAGACAGATGGAAGGAGGAAGGGGGCCTGGCACTGTACCTACAAGTGCAAGAGCACCTTCCTTGATGAAGCTGCTGTTCTGCACTCTAGAATCTCTCATTCCATTCGCCCAATCTAAGCAAGTAAGCCTGATTTGAGTAAATGCTAATTCAGCTCATTTACTCTAAAACTCCTTGATTTAAGGGAAACATGTGGTTTCTAGCAGTAGAAAATCACAATCTGTGATATAATGGTTATTACTCATAAGAAATGCCACTATGGTCCCTGCTGTTTTCAAAAGCATTAGTCTCATAAGGACATTGTAACACCCAAAGGTTTATTGGCTTTAATGTGGTTGGATCTATGTTTATTATGATGCTAATCAAAATAGTGGGCACCATCTTTGAACTTCCAGTTCACGTCACTGGGAGGAAGAATTCAAACAGGCTTCAGGGAGAGTTTGAGTGGGGCTTCAGTTCAAACCGTGTGACCCTTGGAGAACCTCTCATGGTCAGTCTCTAGGCTATTAATTCCATATAGGTAGAAGTCTTTCCTATCATCTTTAGGGCTGTGCTATACCCAAAGTTCAGCAGAACATCTAGTACATGATGGGTGGGACATCAATATTTGTTGAAATATTTAATTCAACCTTCATTATCTCTTTTAACACAACAACCCTGACAGCTCAATATAATTAGCTTTAGTTTGCAAATAATAAAGTTGACCTGCTTGTTTCAAAGCTATCTACAGAGTTATGCATGTGATGGGATGTTGCAGGTATGGGAGAAATTTGCTGTATGGTCACATGATCTCTGAGCTTAACATGGGAGAATCAAGGAGAATAATATTGTTTATATAAAGATGCTTTTCATGCTTTTGCAGAGTGGAAAGAAGTAGCTCTGTTGAGCATTTGACTAGAGAAGGAGCTTGAAACCATATTTATAGGGATAGGTGGAAACAAGTAGAGATGTTTGGTTTGGAGAAGAAAATGTCTCGGGACATAGTAACAACCATGCTTTTCACATCCAGGGCTGACTCAGAGCAGAAGAGACTGTCTTGACTATATAGGTCTAAAGGCCAGAACACAGTACAAGCTTTAGGGAAATCAATTTTGGTTTGACATAGGGGAGAACACTGTAACTCCTTCTGCTATTCAGAAATTGAATAGATCACCTTGGAAGTAGTGAATCCCATTATTGGCAATGTCCAAAGTGAGACCACATGATCACTTGACAGGAATATTGTAAAAGGGATTTAAATATTGGCTAAGGGGAGAAAGGTACTAGGCTAAATGAGTATTTCCTTTTCGTCTCCTAGAATCTATGATTCTGTAATCCTATACTTGAAATTTGTAAAAATGGTATCCAGTCAAGAATATATTTAAAAGGAAACTAGGTAATAGCTTAGTTCAGATTCCATTAGCCTCTGAGGTCCCCTAATGTAGAATATCTCTCTATGTGATACAGCATTGTGTTCCCAGCACCAGCATGGTGTCTGGTACATAGTACACCATGGGTCACATGTGTTAAATGAATCAGTTGGAATCCTGGGTAAACTGGGGAACCTATCATGCTCTGAGCATTGACTTCCCAAGAAGTTATGGAGTGTAACAGACATGAAAGCTCAACCAGATCAACAGTCCTGTCCTCCTTTCCTATCTACATTATAAGTTTGGTCTAGAGGGAAACATTTCCAGTTATATGTGTTGTAAATATCATACTTACACGGAATCTTTTCCTCAGGAGAAGTATGTATTTGCTGTTGCTCTCGTGAGCTCGGAAGCTATTTGTGAGGAGACCATGCAGAAGTCAACTTGTGGGATGCTGGAATGAGAGGACTGTCAGGGGTCTGAGAGATCCCCAACTCTATCTGCAGCTGAGAGTATGCTAGAGTGATGGGGCCATACATTAATGGGCTGAAAACCATAATCCAATATGGGGAGTCATCCCCAGAGGTGACACTGGAGAAACCCCAGAGGGAGACAATGGTTTCATCTAGTCCACCGGTCAGGGAATCAATACAATACAGTTGACCCTTGAACAACACAGGTTTGAGACACCTGGGTCTACTTACATGCAGCTTTAGTTTCAATTCATGCAGTATAGTACTATGAATGTATTTTCTCTTGTTAGTGATTTTCTTTTTTTTTTTTTTGTTAGTGATTTTCTTAATAACACTTTCTTTTCTCTAGTTCACTTCATTGTAAGAATACAGTTATAACACATATACAAAATTACTGTCTATCTTACCAGCAAGGCTTGTAGGCTACTAGGAGTTAAGTTTGGGAGAATTTAAAAGTTATATGCAAATTTTCAACTGTGTGGGAGGTTGGCTGTAAGCCTTGTGTTGTTCAAGGGTTAACTGCATAGTGGATGAATGAACAAATGGTGTCCAGGAGCAATGCTGAACTTGGGACCAGAAAGCCTGAATTCTCCTCGGGAACTGCTGTCACTGACTGCCTTGTGACCCTTACATGTTTCTTATCCTCTCTGTAGATGTCATCTGGGGCTACAGGCATTCAGACAACTGTCCTATTTGGAGGATACCAGTTATAGAGGAAGGAGGGCACGGCTGTCTCGAGTGCTGGTAGCAGTGGAAATGGAGAGAAGCAGATGACTCTGAGGGCCATTTAAAGCAGTAGAGTAAGTAGGTCTGCATGTATAATTGGACGTGGGGCGTGAATGGGGGGAAGTGGTCAAAGATGACTCCTAGATTTCTAACCTAAGCCGCTGGGTGGATGGCAGTAATGTTTGCTGAAATAGGAACAAGCAAGCAGGTGCAGGTTTCAGAGGAAGCTGATGGACCACACTTTGTGCTCCCAAAAGCCCACACACTCAGAAAGATCCTGGCCCTTTGGCTCTTCTCTTACATCCTTGTATGAGAAAAGGCCCACGGCATGAGAGGGTGGGTAGACCAGATAGCTTCAGATGTAACAGATACCCTGGTTATGCTTCCTGATGCGAGAATGCTTCAGGAGCTGGTGTAACTCAGCCTTAAATCCCTACATTCAACTTTTCTTAGTGCTAAGGCAGCTCTGGAAGGCAAATATGGAGATCTGGGACCCACAAATCTAAAATTACAAAGAAAAGAAGAGAACCAGGGGACATCTCAAGATTAGAAGCTGGTTTTCTGCCAGAACCTTGCTTTATTTAATACACTTGCCCACACTCTCCTTGGTTTCCAAAGACCCACTGCAGGCTTGACTCCTGCAGCCTATGTCAGAGCCTCCAGGCTTTGGTGCTGAATAAATGAAACTAGTAGGATAAAAAAAAAAAAAAAAAAAAAAAAGTGGAGCTCCCTGAGGCCTGGCAGTGTCAGGACGGGGTCGATGAGTAATGGCAAGAACAGATTCCCATGGCACTGAGCTACCACTGACTTGAGCCCCATTTAAGTACTTGGGTACACTGAACTGACCTCCTTAAAGCCATGTTGCAGTATAGAGAATAACTGACATCCCATAGCATCTTCTGAATATTTCTGGGTGGAGAAGACTCATTCTTATATATAGCAGAAAGGGAAATGGAAGAAGCAAAGAGAGCAAAGGTGAAAATATGAGAAATTATGTCTGTCACTTTAAAAAAGAATAAGTTTTATGTCTTTGTTTCTAATTACAAAAGCAGTATATGTATGTAGTAGAAAATTTAAGAAATACAGAAAAGCACAATAAAATCTTCAGCTGTAATGCTACTAAATGCTCTTGCCATTTGATAAATATTTACTGAATGTTGACTAGCTGAGGCACAATTTAAGGTCCACAAGAACATTGAGACTTGAGCAATATTATCACTCCCTTATTTTTTTCAAAGATTTTATTTATTTATTTGACAGAGAGAGATCACAAGTAGGCAGAGAGGCAGGCAGAGAGAGAGGGGGAAGGAGGCTCCCTGAGGAGCTGAGAGCCCGATACAGGGCTCGATCCCAGGACCCTGAGATCATGACCTGAGCCAAAGGCAGAGGCTTAACCCACTGAGCCACCCGGGCACCCCTTATCACTCTCTTTTAATCCATGAAGGAACTGACGTTCAGAGGTTGATATTCATCTGAGGACACACAGCTGGCAAGTGGTACAGCCTAGATTTGAACCTGACTCTGTATCCCAGTCTTCTCACAATACTTTGTCTTGATCCATGGAAAATACCTGAGGTGATGTCACTTGGTCAAATAATCCCAAATTTCAGATGGGAAGTACTCCACAGCAAAAAGATATCAAATGATATTTTAAAAATGTGTCTTGTCTTTCCTCAGCTACACGAAGGTGCTTGGTCCTTCTGGGGAAGCTGAGGCCACACTGGGGTGAGGCCCTCACTTCATCTGGTGACTACACTGCGCCCAGCCACACCCGCTTAGCACTTGCCCACCCTTCTCGGAGCTTGCCTGCATCTATGTGGCCCTCAGCCTGCTCCAGGACGAGGTGACAGTCACGGAAGATAAGATCAATGCCCTCATTAAAGCAGCGGGTGTAAGTGTTGAACTTTTCGGGCCGGGCTTGTTTGCAAAGGCCACGGTCAATGTCAACATCAGGATCCCAATCTGCAATGTAGGGGCTGGTGGACCTGCCCCAGCAGCTGGTCCTGCCCCCCAGCAGCACGGCCAGCCCAGCTGAAAAGGAGGTAGGATCAAAGAAGAATCAGAGGAGTTTGATGAAGACATGGGTTTTGGTCTTTCCGGCTAAACCTCTTCTGTAACCTGTTCAATAAAAAGCTGAACTCTTAAAAAAAAAATGTGTCTCATCTTTCAAGTCTTGTCACACTTCCTGCAATTTTGTAAACTCATCCATTGCAAAAGTGATGTTTTGATTCTCTGCCCTTTCTGACAACCAGAACAGAAAGCAACTCTCTTTCCATTACTTGGCCTGAGGCTTCCTTCTGCTTCTGCCCAAGGCAGGTTGTGGTTAACACTCACTGCTTAACCTCTTCCTCCTCTAACTAAGTCCCTTTTTGAAGTAGAATCTTTTTTTTTATTAGACCACTTTGATACCATGGACAATCCTAAATATCAAGCCAATCACTTAAAAAAAAACAAAAAACAAATGAAAAAGTAATGTGTGTCACAACCTTACCCCGTTTCTAGGCTTCATTGTCTCTTACCAAATCTCTTACTCCCCAGCCTTGAATCCCCAATCTGACTCTCACTTCATCCAGATATTAGAATGAGTTTCTACTGCACAGAGTACTTGATTTTTTAAGTTGAAAGTTTAATGCTTTATTCTTCATAGAAATGAATTAAGTGTGAATGTCAAAAAAGCACTAGCATCAAAACAACCATAACAGGGGCACCTGGGTAGGTTAAAGCTTCTGCCTTCGGCTCAGGTCATGATCTCAGGGTCCTGGGATTGAGCCCTGCATCGAGCTTTCCGCTCAGCAGGGAGCCTGCTTCCTCCTCTCTCTCTCTCTGTCTGCTTCTCTGCCTACTTGTGATCTCTGTATGTGAAATTATTTTTTTTTTAAAATCTATTAAAAAAAAACAACAACCATAACAAAACACTGTATTCCCAGTACCCAATCCTGACTACCTAGCTTCATCCCCAGCCAGTCATGTACTGTCATTTTAGACATTCCCTGTGCATCCACCACTATTAACTGGCCCGGTCTCTTCTGGAGAACTCTCCAGGGGTTCTTAATCTAGGGTTGTCATTCACAGTGGGAGCTTTGGAACCAAGCTGCCCCAATTCAAATCTCACCATTACCACTCCCTGGGTGGCCTTGGGCAAGCTATTTAACTTCCCTGTGCCTCAGTTTCCTTATTTGTTTAAGTGGGGAAAAGAATGATACCTATTTTATAAGGTTGTTGTGAGATCAAATACTTGGTTGGTTTTTTTTAAGATTTTATTTACTTATTTCACAGATCACAAATAGGCAGAGCAGCAGGCAGAGAGAGAGGGGGAAGCAGGCTCCCTGCTGAGAAGAGAGTCCGATGTGGGGCTCGATCCCAGGACCCTGAGATCATGACCTGAGCTGAAGGCAGAGGCTTAACCCTCTGAGCCACCCAGGCGCCCCAAGATCAAATACATGTAAGGCTAAGGCTTGTAAAGGACTTAGGACATGGCCTGGCATATTGTAAGCATGTAGTGAACGTAACCCAATAAGACAAACGGAGTTGTCTGTCCATCTTCTCACCCCAAGGGCCAGTAGTAAGGATCTATTTCTTAAAACACAATTTAAAATTTAAGTGGTTTTTCCTGTTGTATTTATTGGCATTGCTGAGTAATTTTTTAAAAATTGCACATGCACAGTAGTTTGCCTACAATTATATATTGAATAGACTTTTGTGGGCTTGCCTAGAAATCTTAATAACCACTTATAACACTGTGTGTGTGTGTGTGTGTGTGTGTGTGTGTGTGTACACATTCATCTATCTATTTACATGCATACACACACATTCTTTTGCAATAGATTTTTGGACAACAGCTTTTATGTAACATATCCAGTTGATTTTAGACATTTCTTTTTCTTTTTCTTTTTTTTTTAAAAGATTTTATTTATTTATTTGACAGAGATTACAAGTAGACAGGCAGGCAGAGAGAGGAAGGGAAGCAGGCTCCCCACTGAGCAGAGAGCCCGATGCGGGGCTCGATCCCAGGACCCCGAGACCATGACCTGAGCCGAAGGCAGAGGCTTTAACCCACTGAGCCACCCAGGCGCCCCAGACATTTATTTTTCTTGACTAGATTTTTCATTTCCAAAGATTGGCTGGTAAAGCACTGGCAAGACTCAACATGGTCTTGAACAGCATATGCCAAAGACTTTGTATTTTATTCCCTATATGATGAGGAGCCGCCCATGGCTTCATAGGAAGACAGCATCACAGTCTAACATGATTTAGGGAGCAGTGCAAAGGCTGCTCTGATTAGGAGATCAGGGAAGTCAGTTAAGAGGCTGAATGAGAGCCTCAATTAAGGTGGCAGATGAGAGGAGATACATGTGAGGATAATTTGGGGTAGAATTAAGAGGACTCAAGAATGAAGTGGTGAGAGAAACAGAGGAGATAGTTCTGAGGATTTTTATTTTGGGCGAATGGAAGAGTGGTAAAACCATTAAGAAAGGCAGAAGTGGGGGCACCTGGGTGGCTCAGTTGGTTAAGCAGCTGCCTTTAGCTCAGGTCATGATCCCAGGGTCCTGGGATCAAGTCCCGCATCAGGCTCCCTGCTCAATGGGGAGCCTGCTTCTCTCTCTGCCTGCCGTTCCCCCTGCTTGTGTGTTCTCTCTCTCTCTTTAAAAAAAAAAAAAAAAGAAAAGAAAGGCAGAAGGGGTGCAGAATTTTCTAGGAGATAGAGATAGGTTGTGAAAGGTTGGGATATAATGCAAGCCTCTTCCTCAACTAAAAAAAAAAAATCTATGTGCACCCATTAATTTTGACATCTGAATCTAAAACCAAACAAAAATTGAAGGACAGTGGAAGATGGAGGAGGAGAAGGAGGAGGTGAGGAAGAAGAAGGAGACAAAAATTAATGTACATTAAATGTTATACTTGAGGGAGTGCTGGGCAGATGCTAAGTTTGTAACAACACACTCTTTCATTTCTGCAGATATTGGAGATTTCCTCTCCCAACAGAACAGACAGAAGCTTGTTTGGAAAGACCCATACAAGGCCACAAGCACCCCAACTACATCCTTTCCAAGATGCTAATGCTTTCTACTTTCATCCAAGACTCCCAAAGCCTGTGTGTTCAGTGGGCAAAGAATGAGGCAGAGGGGATACTCTCATCAGAGACCACATGGTCAGCCAACCATGCAGAAGGGAGTGGCTGAGGCTACCAGCCCAGAAATGGTATACTCTACATAAAACCATATTTCCTTCCCTTATCCCTCCCAAATACTCAGGCTTGCATAGGGAGGTTTTGACAATGAGAATGAAGCTGTCCTATGTTGTATCTATGAGTTTTGTTGCCGTATTTTCCAAGTCAGAACTGCAGATGCATGACAAACACAGTTGTACTAATGGCAACTAAAGGACAGGCTATTTTAAAGACTCTCTGGGAAATCTAGTGTATGTGGTTGCCATGGTAAGCACACATTACTTAAAAGACTGATTCTACAAATATTTATATGATACCTACTAGGTGCCAGGCATGGTTTTAGGTGCTGGCCATAGAATAGTGAAAAAAAACTTTAAAAAAAAAAAGATTTTATTTATTTATTTGACAGACAGAGATCACAAGTAGGCAGAGAGGCAGGTGGAGGGGGCAGGCTCCCTGCCAAGCAGAGACCGATGCGTGGCTCGATCCCAGGACCCAGAGATCATGACCTGAGCCGAAGGCAGAGGCCTCAACCCACTGAGCCACCCAGGCACCTCATATAATTATGTATATGTCTTATCAGTGTTTGTAGACTCCTTCAAAGCAGCCTGCTTTGCTTGTATTTCCAGGTCCCTTTCCTGGTACTGTTCGTAGTCCTCTCCCTTCTTCTCTTCCATTTACACATATCAATGTTCCTTCCATGCAGAAGTCTTTGCTAGTCCCTATATATGCCAAGCTCTTTCTATGCCATGCCTTTGCACACGGTTCCTTCTGATGGAATACCCTTTCCCTTCTTTGCTTTGGAGAACCATAATTCCTTTCAGAAGAATCAAAGTTATTTCCTCAGTTAAGCCATCCTTGACTTCTCTGGGTCATGCCCTCTGGCTCTTGGAGGGCTCTAGGCATATCTCTGTTAGTTCACTTATCACCGTGTTTTGTTTTTCACTGTTTATAGGTCTATAAGTCCTAGGGCAGAGTCCTTATTTTATCTGTCTACATCTCTAGGGCCTTGTACATTTGCCTGAAAAGGACTTCAGTGAAAGTTGCTGAATAACTCACTTGCTTTCTGAACTGACAGGGAGACAGCCATATGATTCTAAGGCCCTCTTTTATTCCCTCCTTCCCTGCCTCACATACTCATTTGGCCTTGCTAGAAATTTCCCCAAGTGCTCTCTCCTTGGCTTGAAGGCACTGAAACTTCTATGAACACCAATGTTATATAATGGATAGAGGACTGGATGAAGAACCTAGAGACCTATAGTCTAGTTCCAACTGTCTCCATAGTTAGTTCTGTGACCTCTGCCAAATCATATCATCTTCCTAGGTCTATGTTTCTTCATTTATAAGGTAGAAGTGGAACTCAATTCAGAATTATATCTATTTTTTTTCGTCTGATAATTTAGTCAAATGGTAGTGGCCTGTCAGAGAACTTTGTTGAAGGTTGTGAAGCTTGGATTAAAAAAGAAGACACTCAGCTGGAAAGACTATAGTGACTGTTTTGGACCATTCTGCACAGAAGTGAGAAGTGGGACATGCCTGCTTATTATTTGCTGACAGGAACTGAGTGGGTCTTTGAGTTCCTCTTAGTTCAAACACTCCACATATCATGATTCATGTGAGATTATGTGTAAAGTCAGTTCAATTTTGTTCAGACACTTGTTAAGTGTTTACTGCATACTGTGTACTAAACAGGGCAAGATTCAAAGAAGAATAAATAAGGCATGCCTGTAAGGGACTCTGGGTAATAAGAAGAGGTAGACAGTAAGTATCATCTTCATTAAGCAGATAATAGGAACTGAGACTCCACCAATGAGTGGAGGAATTGGATCTCAGACTAACATGATTTTCAGTGCTTTTCCACTTTTCCACTATACCTCACTACCCTTCATTTTTAAAAGAAAGAAAAAGGAGATACTGAATGAAAAGCTTGGGTGTTTTCCATCCCTGGGGCATAATAGCAGAGTCCCAAGATGATTGGACAGTGTTAGAAACCTGGGGAAAGAAGTAGAAAAGAGAACAGAAGAGTCCAGAAAACAGATTTCACCTGTTACATGAGGTCTGGTCTTGGCTGCTGCACAGGAAGCCTGCATTGGGCCAGACTCACGACAAGTATGCATCCTCATGACCTATGTGCCTCAATTCTAAGATTTTCTGTCTCCTTAAGAGTGGTGGGTTGGGGAGAGGCAATGACCCTTCTGGGATGAAACAGTACAGGATAATTATTCAAATCAAATCCTACTGACAACCCATCAGGCCATACAAACTTTGTGCCACGACCGTGTCCACCAACCACCACCTGAGGGCATGGCCCTGTGCACTTGTGAAGTTTGGAGGAGAACTTTTATATCCATTTGGTTTGAAAATGCCACTATTTTCCAAGTACTGAATTTTTCTAAGTAGTGAGATTTTTTTCCTAAGTAATGGCAGATGGCTGTTTTCCAGGCTGTGTGGATGCATCTTGATGGAGATGGGGGGCAGTTATAAATTCAGTGTGTGGTCTCTGGACTCCACATGTTTAGATTCTTAATAGTGACCAGGTCCTGAGAAAATCATTCATGTCACTAGACTCACATAAGACAGGCAGCCATGAAGAAAAGGAAGTTGCTGATTGATAATGAACTTCCACACAGTAGGCAATGCACACAACACTAACATCTTATGATCCAGTAAATTCGTGGTATGGGCAGACCTGAGAAACGAGCCAATATTCTGAAAGTCACTAAGGGAGAACACAAAGTTATAAAAAACAAGACTCAGTGAACTGAAAATGGTATTTATTTTTGGCCAAAGTAACCTTAAAACATAGAATGTTGGAGCTAGAAGGCACCAAGGTCACCTTAGCCAACTATTTCATGTCACAAAAGGGGAAACTAAGGCCCAGAAATGAAAAGTAACTTGCCCAAACCCACACCATTTATTTATTTTGCTTTTTATCCTATAGACATGTATGGAGTGCCAACCAAGAGTAAAGGTTCATTCTAAGCAAAGTGGAGCCTTTCACAAGCTCAAAAGTCTAGTTTAGGAGATGGATATAAATAGAGCCAGTTCTCATACAGTATGATTAGTACACTAAGACAGGGGTTGGCAAAGATTTTCTGTTAAGGGCTAGATGATAAGTATCTTAAGCTCTGTAGGCCATATAATGTCTGTTGCAACTACTAGGCCCCATTGCTGTAGCACAAAATCATCCATAAACAAGATGTAAATGATAAATGGTCTGCATTCCACTAAAATTTTACTTATTGCCACTGAAAATTTACACTTAATATAAGAATCATGTGGCATGAAATATTATTCTTCTTTTGATTTTTTCCAACCACTTGAAAATGTAAAAACTGTCCCTAACTCATGAGCCTACAAAAATACATGGCAGGCTGGAATTAGCCTAGAGGCAGTGTTTGCTGACCCTTGTCTTGGATGAAACGAAGTTCCAAATGATTTTTCCCCATACATGAACGTATGGTCTAGTTGGTGGTCAGATTCATTCCCCAAGAATAAAAGGCTGGGGGCAGGGGCGAGAGTGTATGCTTGTCAGCGTCACTCTGAAGAGGCACAGTCATTGAGGTGGGTATTCCTCACAGAGAACACTAGAAGACAGGAGTAGAAGAGTCCCAAAAGCCCCTAATTCATCTCCATCCCATCTCTACTTCCAGTTAAACTCTGAATGCCTCTATAAGCCTGGGCCAACTTTATTTACTTTTCACATTATGGAGACTAATTTTGTGTAGTTTAAAATGTAGATTCCTCTGGAGAAGAGCTGGCCCTTTCTAAGTTTTCCTCAAAACCAAGTTTAGAGGGCATCAAATGGCTACACGGAACTCAGTCCTTCCAAGAGTCAAGTAATGTTTCATAGCGTTAGGGGTGCCCTGCATATGGCCTTGGGGGAAGACTAACAACCTGCCCTTCAGAGACATGAGCACACGGGCAGCATCTTCCCAGTCTTTGAATGCCTAGCCCTTCAGAGCAGAGTTTGGCCTTTCAGAACCACTAGGCTTTGTCATGGGCAGTTTCCCTGATGAAAAGGTATGGGAGAATTCTCTGGGTCTCAGTTTCCTCCCTCATAAAAAATGTCATAATAATCTCACCTACATCGCAGGTTTTTACGCGATCACATGCATGGTAACACTCTGTACACTGACTAACACTACATGAACCACCACTTGCTTCCATCTACACCATCTCCATATTCAATAAGGCCACTTTATCCTTCTGGGCCTTGTTCTCCTTTTTTTTTTTTTTTAAAGATTTTATTTATTTATTTGAGAGACAGATCACAAGTAGGCAGAGAGGCAGGCAGAGAGAGAGAGAGGAGGAAGCAGGCTCCCCGCTGAGCAGTGGGCCTCGTTCTCCTTATCTCAAAAGCCAGAAGGGTGAATTCAATGCTTCTGAGTTTCCTTCCAATTCTACCACCCTGGCCCTGTGCCTTGTTAGGAAAGGCGGTTTTCAATGTATGGTGAGCAGTTTTACATTTATGATTGAAGGTGAAGGGCAGGAACAGAGAGGTCAAATATGGAAAAACACCAACAAAAAAAGAGAAGGGAACCTTGGCCCTATACAAGGAGTAATACAAACGGTCCTCCTTGTTCGGTGTCCAGTATAAAATGTCTGCTTCCTTAAAAAGCAAAAAGATCATGTTCTTTGGCATAGTCTAGATTTGCTTTACATGTGGAATGCTGAGTTTGAGAATCCCATCAGTCTTTCCTTTCTCTCCTTATCAGAGTCAATCGATACTTGGAGATGTTAACTAGGTGGTCTGTTCAGCAATTTCTAACAAGGGGTTCACTGCCCAGATAATTTAATGTGGAATACACACATTGCTATGTCATGATTTTTTACCTCTGCTGGGAGTGATGGCTTCCGCAAAGATTATGTCCCGTAACACCAGGGTCCTGCACAGATTTTTCCCTTCTTCCTCTCATTTTCTACTTTCACGAAGAAGGAGTATGTAAGTCCATTGACTAGTAGATGAAAGGCTGTCATCTTTCCCTCTGAGGAAAGTGACCTTGTTTTTAAGGAGCTAGTGTGGGATGAGAGTGGGCATAGGGATGGGCTGGCAAATGAGGGGCATGTGAGGCAAGTTGGGAGATTAGAGAAACCAGTTTCTCTCCTTCCTGGCTTGAGGAGTTTAAGGAAGGGCAAAGAGGATTGAAACTGGGACCCAGCCTGTGGCTCTCAAGGTTGTTTTCTACAAAGGAGGATGGATCTTGGTAGGGCCTTCTGGTATACTAGACATCGTTGGTGTCCAAGAAATGATTCTAGATCTCTAATAAAAGGAAAATTGGAAGCCCTATGAATTCTCTTGTGACATATATATTATAGGCCCACAGAGATAAAATAATTTACAAAAGCATGTATGGTAGATGATAGTTTTCCACAACTACAGGAGCCTGAGAAACAATTTTCAAGACATCTGGCTATTCACATATTATGAAAAACCAGGAATGTCCCAACTAAATATCTTTTGTTAATTTTCTTAATTATCTCTGAAATGAACAACTTTTGCTCCTCTGGATATACCCCAAGCTTCCTCATTCTTGTGCATTTATTCAAATTATTCCCTCCCTCTACTTTAAAGACCCTGCACTATCAAACATTCTTTTTACCACCGAACACAACTGGTCCAAATCTACACAGTTCAAGTCCCATTTCAAGTACTGACTTTTTTTTTGAAGACTTCTATTTTTCATTTGGCTCTTGTTATAGTTACTTTTTTATGAGTTTATGTTTTGCCCCTCCTCCCATGAGGCTATCCATTCCTTAAGGCCTCAAACTAATCTTCATATTCCCTCATGTTCAAAATGATACCTGCTTCAGGTCTTTCAACAAACTAGTCCCCCAAAGGAAAGAATCTGTTGATCATTTGTTTAACCAGAACACAATATCGAGTAACCTCATCTATAAATGGAATGTTTGCACTATTTAGAAGTCTGAACCACAAAAAAGCTGTTAACAAAGATTTCAATTCATACTAACAAACTTCTAGATTTCCTGAGTTCAACACATTCCAACTAAGTTTTGCACCTTCTGCGTATTTATCCAAGCAGCTGAATAATAAGCCTGAGGCATGGCAAGGTCTTCAATCATCAAGAAAGATTCAATTATATTCAGAGTGTATGGTTTCCAAAGGAGGAACACAGACCAATATTTTGAAAAGACTTTCAACAAGACTGAACTAAAACGTTTTCCTTAATAAATATTATTATATTATTATTATTAATTTATATTAATAAATATTACTTATTCGGAACATGCATGCCCCATCCCCATCCTGGTTCATGAACTCTTTGCTGTAATTCCTTATCTCCCCAAATCATTAAGAAGGAGGGAGAGGTGAAATGTGAGATGGACTGTGTTAGGGACTGAATGTATCTTCCTCAAATTCATATGTTGAAATTTTAATCCCCAGTGTGAAGGTATTAGGAAGTGGGACAAGATCTGGGGAATGATTAGGTAATGAGGGCACAGCCCTTATGAATGGGATTAGTGCCCTTATAAGTAAAGGCCAAGGACTAGCTAGCCTCTTTTCTGCCATCTGCAAACCAGGAAGTGGGTTCTCACCAGACACCAGATCTGCCTGAGCCTTGATTTTGGGCTTCTCAGCCTCCAAAAATGTGAGAAGTAAATTTCTGTTAGCAGCCTGAAGGGACTAAGAATGTCTGTCCCTGGGGCACCTGGCTGGCTCAGTGAGTCAAGCCTCTGCCTTCAGATCAGGTCATGATCTCAAGGTCCTGGGATCGAGCCCCACATCGGGCTCTCTGCTCAGCAGGGAGCCTGCTTCCGCCTCTCCCTCTGTCTGCCTCTCTGCCTACTTGTGATCTCCATCTGTCAAATAAATAAATAAAATCTTAAAAAAAAAAAAAAAGTCTGTCCCTGCTATGACCATGACGCTTTACAGACACAATCTCAATCCGATCAGCAATTCTATAGGGCAGGTATTATATACACTTGACTTACAGATGATGAAACAAGACTGAAAAGGGGTTAAGTAGCTGCTCCAAGGTCACAGACCTAAAAGTAGACCTACATCCAAACCCTTGTGCCGTTTCTTTCAAAGTTTATGCTTTTGCACTGCACAATGCTGCCTAATGCAATATTTTCATAGCATCCAAATAGAGGAATAAAATTGGTTGAAATAAAAAAATTTTAATGGAAATACAGTATGGTGTCATGAAGCAAAACATTGGACCAGGTGATATAGAACAAGTAGATCTCACTCTGCCATCGGCCACCTAATCGTATGACCTCAGCCAAGAGACTCCATCTCAGAATCATAAAATCAGATTGCAAATGCTGAAAAAATACATATTGAAAATCACTTACCCCTTCTCAGTCCTCTTCCTTTGCAGAGGAGGAATTTGAGGCCCAGATGAAGCCATTTGCCTACAGTCACACAAAAGCACAATTCAGGTTTATCAAACCCATCTAGGGCTCTTTCCACTGGGTTGTCTCTTCTCTGGGTCTTGGGTCTCCCTGTTTACAAACCAAACCTCCAGGACTGTGTTCTCTAAGTTTAGGCTGTTAAAGAGGAATAGCATAGACTGACTGGGTGGCTCCAACATAAACATTTATTTCTCATAGTCCTGGAGGCTAGAAGTTCAAGATCAAGGCCCAGGAGATTTGGTGTTTGGTGAGGGAACTCTCCTTGTTTGCATATGACTGTTTCCTCCTTGTACCTTCACACAGCTGAGAGAGAGAGAGAGAGAGAGAGAGATAGCATCTCTCTTGCTTTTTTTTTTTTTTTGTCTTGTTTTTAATTTTTTTTTTTTTAGTATAGTTGACACATAATGTTACATTAACTTCAGGTATACAACATAGTGATTGAACAAGTTTACACATTATGCTATGTTCATTGCAAATGTAGGTACCATCTGTCACCGTACAACACAATTACAACACCATTGACTACATTCCCTCTGCTGTATCTTTTATTGCTAATGACTTATTCATTCCATAACTGGAAGCCTGTATCTACCACTACTTTTTATCCATTTTGCTCATTCCCTCCAGCCTGCTCCCCTCAGGCAACCATCAGTTTGTTCTTGTGTTTCTTCTTACAAGTGTACTCATCTCATTCATAAGGGCTCCGTGCTCAAGACTTAATTATGTCCCAATTACTGTCCCACCTCCTAATACCATCACATTGAAGGTTAAGGATTTCAACATACGAATTTTACAGGGACACAAACATTTAGTCCATAACATGCGTGGTCCACTTAGACTGTACTATACAAATGTAGAGGATTTTATTATGATTTCTTAGTGCATAACTGTAAAGTGAGAGGTCTCAGAGATACTATGAGAGAAAGACCATACAGCCTCTGGCCTATTTGGTGTGGGGGGGCGGTAGAGAAAGAGAGAAAGAGAAGGGGAGGGAAAATGGGTCCTGAAGAGAAACTTTTCCTTAGGGCTGCCTCAGATCCCAATAATACACCTGAGTAAGTTTCTGTTCTTTATAACAAACCCAAAAAAACTAACTAGAAAACAGAGAAAAGTCTTTATCTAAATTAACTTTTTCCAGAGCATCAAATGATATTCTGGTGTAGTGTATATAGGTAGAAACACCCAGATGCTAGCATTTTGGAAAAAAAGTTACATAATTCACACAAAAGAAGAGCATTTCCTGCTGGACCTCTCTTCAGATCTTCAATCTCATTCCTCCACCAAAATAACTATTATTAATGTAAAAAAGGCAAAAAGAGCCAGCATGTGAGCTTTGGCTCAGTGAAGCGATGGTGGAACGGCCTTCCTTCCTTCTGACTGCATTTGGCTCCTATGTGCTTCCCGCAGGTACAGTTTTTGGCCGGGATCATCAGTGCAGTGTTTTGCTTAGCAACTGATGGGCTTTCATTGAAATAACCTCTCTGCTTAGAGGGAGAAGACTTGCCTATGATGTCACCTTATAAGTTAATATATTATGCTACAATGGAATGCAGCTAGAAGGTTATGAAAAGTATCTCCTAAAATGTTTTTGTTGGGACCCTATCCCCGTGAGATGCTATGTGACAAAAGGTTCTGAGGTCAAATAAGTTTGGGAAATGCTGCCTTTGTTAATGCCTCTTAAGGAGTCATTAATGCACAGAAACATTTTCAAAGTCTTCTCTGCTGGCTCCTCCTCTGTACCAGATTTCTCAATTCAAAGTGCCTTTGGAGCTTGGCTTTGGGCCTTAACTCCTCTCTACATTTTCCCTAGACGATGTCGTCCAGATCCATGACTTTAGATTCAATACCATTGATTTCCCAATTTATATCACAGACTTTCCTCCTAAGCTCCAGACTCTTGGATATAAGATCTGTCTATTTGATAGCACCTCTTACATGTTAATACGTATCTTGAACAGAACATGGATAAAACAATCTCTTGATTTCCTTCACCCCTGTAAGTCTTTGCTTCCTTAGACTTTCCTTGCTCAGTCAATAATTCTACTATGTAATCAACTGCTCTAGCTCAAGCCCAAGAGCTACAAGTCGTCACCGTCTTCTCTCTGGTCCCTATATCCCACATTAACCCATCAGGAAGCCCTGTTGTCTTCACTCCTGAAAAACATGCTGGTGCCATCCACATCTCTCTACCTGTTCTGACAGCCTCATCATCGTCTCTCAGGTGAGCTACTTACTGTGAGACTCCTAACTGGTCTCCACTTGTCATCGTGCCTTTAAATTCCATTTTCTACACAACAGCCAAGGAGATTTCTCTTTTGCAAATTGTACTATTGGATCGTGCTAAGGCTTAAAGCCCTTCATAGTGCTTTCTACTGCGTCAACGATCAGATCTTCCTTCTTACCATGGCCTCTAAGATCATCTCTTCACACACACTTTCCTGTTTGGTCAGTTTCTTGGCTCCAGCCACAGAGGCTCTCTTTCTTCTTCCAACATGCCAAGCTTTGTCCTGCCAGGTCTGTGGGCTCATTGTTTACTCTGCTGCCTGCATTTCCCCAATTCCAGTTCTTCCCTATAACATCACCCTTTAATTCTTCACAGTCCTTACCATTATTTGAGGTCTTACTTGTTTGCTTGGTCATTCACCTTTTTTGGGGAACCACTAGAAAGTGAATTCTATGAAGGCAGAGCAGGGGTCTTATTTGTCCTGCTCATTCTTCATCAGGATTTGTTCAGTGCCTGGCACATAACAGGTACTGAATAAATATTTGCTGACTATATGAAATGATTTGAAAAATTATGTATTGGGAGAAAACCATGAAACTTAGTTTAACCCTACAGTTTTCAAGTTTATTTGAGCTCAGAACCCTACCTACCATTGTAAACAATATTCACTCTCCTGGGATCCTTTCCTAGAATGTACTTTTTTTCCTGCTGATTTAATAACAGTATTGAGAAGAGTTAATGTTGGAGACCCAGTGGATCTTCAACATCAGAACTTGAAAACCTCTTGTAAGCAAGCATTTTAGCAGGTCTTTGGGAGTCCAGGGTATTTTTATTAGGAGAACAATAGTTTTATTTATTTTTAAAAAAGATTTTATTTATTTACTTGACAGACGGAGATCACAAGTAGGCAGAGAAGCAGGCAGAGAGAGAGGAGGAAGCAGGCTCCCCACTGAGCAGAAAGCCCGATGCGGGGGCTTGATCCCAGGACCCTGGGATCATGACCTGAGCCGAAGGCAGAGGCTTTAACCCATTGAGCCACCCAGGTGCCCTGAGAACGATAGTTTTAAAAGTAAGTTGAGTATTTTTTCCTTGGGATATGGATTCAAAAAAACTAAGCTAGCAGCTCAAGATTATAGGGCTCAGGGACAGATGAGGTGTTGGAGATGGGAGAGAGGGAGTCCAGACAGGATATAGCAAAATTAAGGGATGTGGTTGACTAAGGGTAAATGAAATTAAGGCCCAGTAAAGCTTTCCTACTTGTAATGGAATTTTTAGAAACAGAAACCTGAGTTGGAAACTTGGCTATTTTTATACTATGTATGTTTTCTGTAATTATTTGTTTTCTGTTTTCCCTCATGTTTAGTAAAGCTGTTCTTGAAAACACCAGCCTGTCTTAGTTATGCCAAGAGAAAAAATTTTTGTCCACACTGAAAAATTTAAAGGGGAACCACCCAGTTTTAGATGAGACAAGACCAGGTGATGTAGTGACACAGAGAATCTGGAAAACAGAAACCCAAAGTGAAGATGAAAGTCAAGCACGGAGTTAGGGGAAGTTGTCCCTCCTTTCCACAACCTAGAAACACTCTTTCAAAAGTCTGATTTGGTTCAGCTCTGATCTGTTTAAAGTTTGGAGGGTTTTGTGTTGAGTTCTAATTAGATAAAGCTAATTCTTTACAAAGTCACACACATGAAATATTAAGCTATAGAAGGAATTATCTAGTTGTATAAAAAGCCTTAGACAGAATCAACCAGGAGAACGTAAGAAGTCCTCTGTGATTTGAGATGTATGCAAAAAGTATGTAAGGGATGCCTAGGTGGCTCAGTCGGCTGAGCATCTGCCTTGGGCTCATGATGCTAGGGTCCTGGGATCTGGTCCATATCTGGCTCCTTGCTCAGCAGGGACCCTGCTTCTCCCTCTGCCTGCAGCTCCACCTGCTTGTGCTCTTTCTCTCTCTCAATCTCTCTTTCTCTGACAAATAAATAAATAAAAGCTTTAAAAAAAAAAAGAGTAAGTGAGAAGTTCTGCGCCTATAGCAGAGTGCTCTGAGTTTGGATCTCAGTATTTCTTAAACCATGATTACACTAAGGTTGAGAGCTGGATTTTGTCTTTGGGAAAGGCTCTTGGAGAGACCAATGGGAGAGCATTTTTAGTCATAAAGGTGAGTGAAACCCAGGGGAATAATCCAGATATAAAGGATTGGAGGATTTGGGTACAGTATTTAGCAAGATAAAGGGCTGGCCCGGTAGCAGCTGGCCCTTATGTTATTTCTGGTTGTTCTTTATTAGGTAGGATGTGGTCTTAGGGAGCATATTAGTCAGGGTTCTCCAGAGAAACAGAACCAACAGTATACCAGTGTGTGGGGGGTGAGGGCTAGGGAGATGCACATTTTATAGAGCCAGTGTCCCAGTTTGAGTCTCATGCTGGAAGCTGCTATAGAACTAGGAAGAGCTGATGTCCCAGTTTGCAGGTTGTCAGGTAGGAGAATTCTTTCTTATTCAGGGAAGGGTTAGCCTTGCATTCTAGTCAGGCTTTCAACTAATTGGGCAAGGCCCACTCACATTATGGAGAGCAATACACTTTACTTAGTCTACTGATTTAAATGTACATCTCATCCAAAAACACTCTCACAGAAATACTCATTTAACCAAATATCTGAGAACCCTGCGGCCCAGTCAACCTGACACAAAAAATTAACCACCACATGTACAGAGGCATGTACACAATCAGATTTCCACTCAGGATGGTCAGCCAGCCCTGGAAATAGGGTAGCAGTTTGGGCAGAAGGGTAGAGAGAATCAGACCCTATGCCAGGCATAGCCAACAGAGTCCCTGACAATGACACGTGAGATTTAGCTTAAGTTTGTTTTTTTTTTTCCTCCTGTGTTATATTTCCTGTTTGCTATCTTTAAGCATTGGTATTATGGGTTGAGTTGTGTCCTGAAACAGATGTGTTGGAGTCCGGAGGCAATTTGGACACAGAGCCATGCATAAAGGGAAGACAGTGTTAAGAGATACAGAAGAACACAGCCATTTACAAGTCAAGGAGAAAGGCTTAGAACACATGCTTTCCTCGCAGCTCTCAGAAGGAACAACCCTCCCAACACCTTGATTTCAGATCTCTACTTTCAGAACTTTGAGACAATAAACTTTTGCTGTTTAAGCCACTCAGTATGTGGTCCTTGCCATGGCAATCCAAGGAAACCAACATGCTTAATTGAGTCTACTACACATACTATCTCATGTTAACAATGCTTGCAAGGATGAAGACAGGAGCTGATGCACATGCAGAGACTAAAGCTCCAGGGGTGGGGGCCAGGTGAGGAGGTAGGAGGGGAGGTGACAAGATGGAGGGAAGGTGAAGAGATGGCACAGTTAGGGAAGAATCCGCGAGCGGTGAGCTGTGAGCAGGGTCTCCAATGAGGTGTTGAGGATGACAGTACTTTGCATACAAAATAATCTTATAAATAAGGGTAGATATCTTTATGACTGTTGACAAGATCATCGCCAGAAAAATATCCTGGTTCACTCCTGGAAAAACCAATATGACTCATTCATAGTGATCATTCCTGTGTTTGATCAGCTGAGAACTATTTAATGGAGTTTATATTAACTTTAAAATGTTAAAAATTGAAAGGTTTGATGTAACATTGACGGTGTTGAAAAGCAAAGGGCATATATTAACTTTGACAATGTTAAAAATTAAAGGGATAGTCTTTAATGACAGCTACATCAACCACGGAGGCACAAACATCTTGAGAGAGGACATATGGGAGCAGCAGTGACTACAGCATCACATGTTGCAAATACGCCTTCTTGTCTGAATGCTACCACACAGGCATTTGCACATTGTTTCCCGAGATATCCCTTCCACTGAAATGCAGTATCATAAGGCCATATGAGTGGAAAAGGAAGAATGGAAGGAAGGAAGGAAGGAAGGAATAGAGAATCTCTTCCCTACCCCACAGCCAAGTTCCTATCCGTTTGAAACAACCAGATTTGGTTTCAGATAACACTATCTTTAGGATATTTAACAAATGTTGTGATTAAATTATTAATGTGGGATAAAAATGTTATTTAATAATCTGTAAAAATTAATGCTTCTTTAGTGTACTCATTTCATGGTTTATTTCTAAAATCTTTAAAGCAGCATCTAGTTTCAGAAAATAGAATGAAGATTCCTTGGAGGTCTAGAAACTAGAAGAAGGAAAAGAAATCCAATGACAGTATCTTGACATCTTTAATACAGAATAATACTAATATGATAACAACAGCTACTCCTTTATTCTAAGGATTTCCATTTTAAAGGCTTGCTGTTATTAATTTTCCTTGCCTAGCTCCTTTTTAATTATAATTTTTTAGCACTGTGTGCATGAGATGAATTCTATTAAATACCAAATGATTTCCCACATATCTTAGTTTGGAATCTGTCTCTTTTAATAGACAGAAATTACTTTCCCCCAGAAGTGTGATACAGTAACAGTGTCCAGACAGTCAAAATGAATGTCATTGTCCTTCTTCCTTATTGATGAATAACTACTGATGCTTCTAGTCCCAGGTATAGCTAGGAAGAAATCGATAATGCATAACTGGGAACAGCTTTCTTTCCTGGGGCATGGAGTTGAAGGGTGGGGGTGTAGATCGAGTGTCCTTTTACCTTAAGGACCTGTTAGGATATCCACAAGAAACACAGTGGACGTGTTTTCTAAAGAAATGTTTGAAAGATTATTCCTGGTCTGGGATGGCCCGTATATAGGATATATTGTCTTTATGTCTCTAAATATTCTGCAAAAGAGTCCGATATCTACTCTACTCTGTGAAGTCATTTTTGTAAAGGAGATCCCAAATGAAATGAATGGCTGGGGCAATGACTTTGGGAAGGTCTAAACCAGTTCTGATGTAATGCTTCTTCCAGGAAAATCCTAGGACTTTTGGGGGTGCTTGTTTCTGGTTCCATTTCAAAATATGACAGCCTTGGGTAGACTTAATCCAAGTGGACATGATTACACAGCCCTGTTCCACATCATTAGTGAGAGTAAATGCCTCTGCCAGAATTCTGCCAACACTGTTTCTAGCCAGACATCCATTAGTAAACATTGCAGTCTTAAAATATTGGTTGGCTTCTGTGGCTTGTCTGCATAATGGAAACTAGGTCCAGATTTTTTAAAGTATCAACATGAATAATCATAGAAATGATGCTCTCCAAGAGATATAGTTAGAAATTTGAGGCATCCAGAGTAGAAATTTGGTAAAGATCTGTTTAATTTCTTATTTTTTTAATTTAAAATATTCTTAATTGAAAGTAGAAAAATATTTCTGGTTTTGTGATCATGCCAGTTAAGGAGGTAATTCTTAGCTCGAACTTTCCCTTGCTCGGTATGGCTACTTTACATTCTATATAGAGATCAGCATAATTTGTTTTTTTTTTTTATTTTTTAAAGATTTTATTTGTTTATTTGACAGAGAGAGAGAGAGAGATCACAAGTAGGCAGAGAGGCAGGCAGAAGAGAGGCGGAAGCAGGCTCCCTGCTGAGAGCCCGATGCGGGGCTCGATCCCAGGACCCCGAGATCATGACCTGAGCTGAAGGCAGAGGCTTAACCCACTGAGCCACCCAGGTGCCCCAGAGATCAGCATAATTTGGAACATCCTTCTTCCTCGTGAGTAGTTGATCATTCCAAAGTAGGTATTTCTAACGAACTGAGAGGATTTAGCTGAAATTCACATTACAGATAATTGTCATATTTTACACATTCTTAAAAATGACAATTCTTGGGGGGAGGGGGGTCGGGAAAGGGGGGTGGGGTAATGGACATTGGGGAGGGTATGGGCTATGGTTAGGGCTGTGAAGTGTGTAAACCTGGCGATTCACAGACATGCACCCCTGGGGATAAAAATACTTTATATGTTTATAAAAAATAAAAAAAATTTTTTTAAAATGACAATTCTTTTAGTTAGCATACACTTTACATTTGAAAAACACACCACCTTCTGTTCTCTCTACTGATCCCTGATGGTCCTATGAGGTGGAAAGGGAAGGCCATATCTACCTTTTACAAGTGAGAAAAAAGCTCAAAGAAATAAAGAACTTAGCCAAGATCACAAGTACCTTAGACTGCTTTCAAGGTCAGCCTGAAGGTCAGGGATAGTATCTTCTTAGTATTCCTTGTTGAAGAAGGAAAATCTGTCAGTTAGGTGGGAAGGTTCTAGACTCTGTAACCTGCACACAGGTCCTTTGATCTCATCTAGCTCTAGGTCCCCTATGTTTGCTAGAACTCAGTAGTGATAGCTTCCTTTATAACATGTCTAGAATGAAATGGGTTTAACCTTAAAAGATTTACTTACCACCTGCAAGTAGTAAGAATCACAGCCCTCTCAGAAAGCCAAAGTGCTAAGAAGTTTTTGAGGCTATTTCATAAACCTTGACATGGTTACTTAGATGAACTACACTGCCTTCTCAAATGAAGAACAACAAATACATAGGGATGATAAATTGTAGAGATCACCTTAGAAGCAATGACATCCTTGGTTGGCATTTGTAAGTAAGATATTGAACTTGCTAAGTCTCCTTCCCTGGAAAAGCCCTGTGAACATCCACATGTTCTTTTTTTACACTCATCACAACACCCTCACTGAGAGCCGCATAGACAGGAATGATCATCCCATACTACTTATGGAAAAGCCAAGGGTTCAGAGATCAGTGGACTGATCAAGGTCCCAGAGTGAATCATTAGGAGAGACTAACCTCAGGGCTTATTTCTTCTTCTTTTTTTTCTTGTTAAATTTATTTTATTTTTTTTTAAGATTTTATTTATTTATTTGATATAGAGAGAGAGATCACAATAGGCAGAGAGGCAGGCAGAGGGTGACAGGGAAGCAGGCCCCCCGCTGAGTAGAGAGCCTAATGTGGGGCTTGGTCACAGGACCCTGAGATCATGACCCAAGCTGAAGGCAGAGGCTTAACCCACTGAGCCACCCAGGTGCCCCAGGGCTTATTTCTTCTTGATGATTTAAATGACTTGCTTCAGTTAATCAGAAGAAAATATTTGGAGAATGAGGACATTTACGGGATGCTTATCAAATATGCAGGTAATGAGGATTCAGTGCTATTCCTCACTCTGCTTCTAACTAGTCATGAGATATGGACAAGTCACCTAAACAGGCTGGGCCTCATTATCATTCCTGGAGAAAGGAAGCAAATCAGGAGTTTTCAAACTTCATTCTTTTTAAAGGAAATTCTTAATGATTTAGACAGTCATTCAAAGTGCATTGTAATGTTAACAAAATTAATTGATAAAATCTGAGATGCATACAATCTACCTCCTGCTTGGTTTTCCCCACCTCCTACAGTATTCCTTGGATACAGTCGAAAAGCTATGATATTATATAATCTGAAAGTTACTTTCTGTTCTAAAATTTAGTTTTATGATTGGAAGCAGCTAGCTTTCAAATCTGCTACTCGCTCCCATGCCCTACGGCATCTTGGGGTATAAAAGAGTTCCAGACTGGAAGTCTGGAGGCGCTGGGTGTGGATCCCTGCTCCACCCACCAATTATCTATGTCACTTTAATCAAGTTGCTTTACCTAAGCAACTATCTCCTCATCTATAAAATAGAAATAGTAAGGGCACCTGGGTGGCGAAGTCGGTTAAGCGTCCCACTCTTGGTGTCCACTCAGGTCGTGACCTCAGGGTTGTGATCTCAGGGTAGTGAGACTGAGCCCACGTCAGGCTCCTTGCTCAGCACAGAGTCTGCCTAAGACTCTGTATTCCTCTCCCTCTATCCCACCCTCTCTCTCAAATAAATAATCTGGAAAAATAAAATAGAAATAGTAACCTTTCCCAAGAGTGCTTTGTAAACTGTAAAAGATTGCATAAATGTACAGTGTCGTTAGTATTATCTTCTGTGCACGACACGGAAGGAGGAGATGGTTTTCTGTTCAGAATGATGCAGAGGACCAACATGGGTTGAGCTGTTCTTTGGCAAGCTTGCCTATGAGTAGGGGTGGTATCTATCATATTTGAGCTTCATTTTCTCTGAGAGCTGAAAGCCAAGTCAGTAGAGAAAGTGTGGGCTATCGACACAGGAAATAATGAAACCAAGGAGGCATCGTCGTTAAGTTTAAAGGGGAGAACTAGGGGTGCCTGGGTGGCTCAGTGGGTTAAAGCCTCTGCCTTCAGCTCAGGTCATAATCCCAGGGTCCTGGGATCGAGCCCCGCATCAAGCCCCGTATCGGGCTCTCAGCTCAACCAGGAGCCTGCTTCCTCCTCATTCTCTCTCTCTGCCTGCCTCTCAGCCTACTTGTGATCTCTGTCAGTCAAATAAAAAAAAATAAAGGGTAGAACTGTTCCCATAAACTGACCTTGATAACAGTGACCTGGCTACATTCCTCCTCTGCACAAAGCCATGACCCATTAATAATTGCCGTCATTTGGGACGCCTGGGTGGCTCAGTTGGTTGGACGACTGCCTTTGGCTCAGGTCATGATCCCGGAGACCCTGGATCGAGTCCCGCATCGGGCTCCCAGCTCCACGGGTAGTCTGCTTCTCCCTCTGACCTTCTCCTCGCTCATGCTCTCTCACTGCCTCTCTCTCAAATAAATAAATAAAATCTTTTAAAAAAAATAATTGCTGTCATTCAATGAGTGCTTACTACATGCTAGACACTGATTTTTACACGAGTTATCTCATTCAATCTTATCAGAATCCTCTGCAATGATGTTATCCCTATTTTATGGTGAGAGATGACCAATAAAATGGGGTATGATTCCTATTTTGTAACTTAGAAAGCCTAAGTAATTTGCTCAGGTTCATATAATGGGCAAGTGGCAGAACCTGAACTCTGAATTCAAAACTCTGAACTGCTTGCTTGACTCTATTATCTTCCAGTTGGAAGAAACAGGTTTTCTCACTCAGCGTGAGGGCCAAAAGCCTCTATTCCTCTTTATGTTTGCAGTGCCTGAGTTAGCTCCATCTTTTCATTTTTATTATCGTTTTTATTCCTCTATTCAAAAGTGCTCATTCATCTTCATAAAACTTAAAGGTGGAAAGCCCCTATCAGTCACTGATGTACCTCCCACGCCCACCCATCTCCTTCTGGTCCTCTCTAGCATGTCTTCTGCTCATGAGTTAGGGAATGGAGCCACATCCCTTACCTTCGGGAGTTAGTCCCATAACTAATTCATATCTGTCAGGAGGATTTTTGTCTTATGCACATCCTCTTCAATTTTGCATTCTACCCAACTCTTTCTCTCTGTGGGCTGCACACTTCAGCTCTTCAGATCGCACTGCCTAAGCCTGCCTCGGTTCTCAGCAGTGATTCTGCTGAGTTGCCTTTCCCCCTCACACTATGGCCAGAGTATTTTTCTTATTAGCGCCTGGAAGATGCTTTCCCCAGTGGACAGAAGCAGAAGTGAGCCCCAGGGGATGCTGGGAAAGAAAGGGAAGAGGAAGGGGAATGAGCACAAGACTTGAAACCTACTTAGTCAGCAAACCTTGGACCCAGCTCAGCCTGGACATTTAGGTGCCCCCCACCGCAGGCAGCAGAGGCATTTACTGTCCAGCTAGGCATGATTCCATGAGGATGCTGTGCCAGGCTCTAAACTTGTGCCAGCAGTCACAGAAATAAGTGGAGTGCATCATCAGAAGAACGTGTGGAGCAGTGGACAGTATGTCAGCTTTGGGATTTGAAAAATCTAGTTTAAGTTATTGTTTTACTTTTTACATAGCTATGGGGAAACAATGCCTACCTACATTGTTTCTGTAAAGTTTCGAGACAATGACCTGGCATACAGTAGACATTCAATCAATGAGTACTCTTATTTTTCAAAGCCCTGATTCTAAATAACTTGTTAGAACCACGTCCTCATAACTTTCTATCTCATTTGGCATGTCTAGGCAGCTATCCTTACCTCTTATTCTTCCATTCTTTTGTGCCGAAAATCAGTTTAGAGTATCCTCATGTTCTGGTTTCACCCAGCATCAGCAATTCCACATGGTTCACCATGCTCTAGAAAACAGAACTCAGATATTAGCTACCAGATCCAAATCAACATTAAATTTGCTTTTCAATTTTCACTTTGATGTGAACCTTCCCACTGACATGCTGAAATAGATGTAGCTATCAATTTACTTGCCATCTTCGTTACAAGTTTTGCATGTATGTTAACAATTTCTCATTTGTGTCAAGGAACAATTCCATGTGCATGGGCATTGGCAGTAGTATCTTAATATGCAAATAGAACCCAACTGGGACAAAATATTTCACTAAACATTCTTTTCAAATGAATGCACAAGACCTTTCTCAGCCAAAGGAAACAACCTCTCTTAGGCAACTGAAATCTACTCATTTAACAAATATTTATTGAGTGTCTACAATGTACAAAAGGCCTTGTAGGCACTGGGATACACTGTTTGACATGGCAGACATGCGTCTTGAAACAAATCTCCTCTCTCATGGAGCTTATATTGTAGTGGGAAACACACAATAAACAAGAAACATATAAATAAAGAAAATTAATTTGAGATAAGGATGATTACAATGAAGAAAGAAAACAAAGTGATATACAGTGATTAGAGAAGCTTTCTGTTTATTTATACATTTATTTTTACCTTAGTTTACAAATCAAAGCAATAGATGTACACGGATTAAAAAAGGAATCAGACCTCTCCCCCCAAATCTAATGAACATGGAGAGGAAACGTGGGAAAGTTTTTCTGAGGCAATAATAACTGAGCTGAGACCTGAAGTAGGAGGAGACATCTATAAGAAGGTCTGGTGAAAAGCATATCAGCAAAAGGAAATGGCAATCCAAGGGCATTGAGTGTATAGAGGCATGGCGTACAGGTCCATCAGACAGAGGAAATGACAATGTAGTTAGGGTGAATTGAAAAAAGGATTGAGAGGTAGGAGGTGAGACTGTAGACACAGAGAGAGGCCAGAGCATAAAGACTATTGGCTATGTTCTAGTTACAGTGGGAGGCCATGGACAGGGTTGGATTAAGCCAGGAAGAGATACAGACTGATTTATGTTTTTTAAAAGCTGATTCTGTCTTCTGGCTAAAGGGTGGAGTATAGAAGAACAACAGTGAAAACAGGAGGCTTTTAGTAGTCAGATGTGTGATGATGGTGGCTTAGAGCAGGATAATAATTGTAATGATGATGAAATTGAGGATTTCTTTCAGAATAATTTGTTTAGAATTTCCAGAATTTGTTGATAAATTGGATTTGGGGAATGAGGTAAAGCAGAATAAGTCCTATGTTTAGACCTGAATTTTGGGGTGTATGGTGGTGCCATTTACTGAGACAGGAAAGATTGCAGGTAGAACATTTTGGGGGGAATTAGTTTTGACTTGGGAAAGTTAAGTATGATAGACCTAGGAAACAGTCATGCGGAAATGTCTAAAAGGACGACTTGCTTGTCCTCTCTCACAATGCACAACCAACTTGTGGGCTAGGCTAGAGGTATGCAAGAAAGAAGCCAGACACCCATGCCAGTCCCAGATGCCTCAGTAATCAATTTGCAGTTTTTCCTAAGAGTTAATTCAGGGGTTAAGGGCCCATGGTGGACACTCCTTGGATACCTATACTACATTCTAAGATGTGTCTGAATAGCTGTGGTTGGTAAAGGAAGTACTTTCCCAGAACAGAGTTAAATTTGGCCAAAAAACATTTCCAACTACATTTTCCACTTGGCATGTAGATAGAATATGGCATGGTATGAAGAAATAATACAATCTGGTTTGAAAATGTTTCTTAGGCATAGACATACTAAGGAGAAAAGGGTTTATTTTTCTTCTCCTTCAGATTCTGGTTCATAAATTTATAGTTCTTAGAATTAGGAGGATCTTAAAGAACAGGGGATTTAGCCCCTGATCTCAGACACACAAAGTACTAAGGCAGTTAATTCCTAGAAGAATCACTATTATCCACCCTATTATTATCACTACTAAATTCAGTAGTGATTTATTAATCATTACTCTATTTTTGTAATAGAGCTTTCTGCCTTTGAGAATTAGGCTTTTTCTTCAATCTTCTTACTTTATACATTCAGGTCCTCAAAACCTATTTTCAGCTAAAAAATTAAGTGTAAATAAAAAATTCAGTAGAGATAAAACATTAAAATAATTTATAATCACTAGGATGCTTCCTCATATGCAAAGTGTGCTTTGGAGGTAAAAAAACAAAAAAAAAATCCCTCTCCCTGCCCTAGTGTTTAAACATCTCCCCTGGGATATCATTTTGTTTTTCTTTACTTTTAATGATTTTATTTATATATTTATTTGAGAGACAGAGAGAGGGAGTGCACGTGCATGTGTGAGTGGGGGGAGCGGCAGAGGAAGGAGAAAGAGAATCCCAAGCAGACTATATGTTGAGCCTGGAGCTCAATGCAAGGCTCTATCTCATGGCTGTGAGATCATGGCCCGAGCAGAAATCAAGAGCTGGATCCCTAACCAACTGAGCTCACCATGCATCCCTATTATTTTGCTTTTCTAACACAAAGCTGTTAATTTCTGGCCTATCCCATCTATATAAGAAAGACTAGAATTAATATGATCTTTTATGTTGCCAGGCCCTTTCAATTTATCAGATTATTTTATAATGGCCACCTCATTATATAGGCTCACTCTTAAAACTGTCCTCTTACTGGTTGATGGGTCTGTTACCTTTCTGGAAGCTCCCCTGAGCTAAGTTCATCTACACTGTGTTCTCCCCCAAGCTGTAAATACCCTCTCCCCACCCAAGTCTATTTCCAGTCACCTCCCCTAAAGGTAGAGCAGAAATAACTGTGATATATTGAAACAAAGGAACCAAGGAAGTAGAATTTTTGAAAGCCTAGGAAGTAGCCACATCCTCTAACAAAACTGAAAAAGAATCACCACTGTCTACATTCAGACCACTACCACAAACTAAAAATGGGAGGTGCATTCATTTCAATAACAATTTGCTGACAGGGTCTACCGTTTCTTGTCATGAGCTATCTGTCCCATTTCTACATCAAAGTCCTGAAGGTTTTGTTTGCTGGGCCTTTCAAGATAACATTAGAGCTGTGCTCTGTACAAAAACTAGCTCAACTCAGCTTGTGTTCTCTGAAAAAGTTAGCTCAACTCAGGTCAATTATTTCTTGCATTTGTACAAGATAACCTGATTCTCATAACTAGGCTTGTTTATTAAGAAACTTTGGAGAATCTCCCTTCTCAGCATCACTATTGCAAAACAAAGGTTGGAGATACATTACTTTTGCCTTAGTTCCTTCAGTCAAGATTAAGAATTGCACCCACCAGAAAAGAATATTCTCCTTATAGTTTAAATTGCCAACTTCAGAGAAATAATACACCAGATCCCCTTATATATTCATGACCTACTTACTCTTTCTTCTACTTCCTCAACCAGAAGGGGCTCTACACTTCCTAACAAAGTAACATCTACATTAACACTAATGTAGAAATCAACTATAGTCTTTGATTTATTTTATGACCATCTACTCCCTTTGGTATTACCCCAGGACAAGGTTCTTTTTAAGAACCTTACATTTCAACTGGAGAATGTAATTTTTAACAATTTTAAATAATTTAGAACAATTATAATTTTAGTAATTTTTAAACAAATTTTAATAAGTTTTAACAATTTTACAGTTCAACTGGAGAATTTAAGGTAGATTTAACTTTTTAGTATACTATGTATATTCAATAATCTCTTGAAAAGATTAAGTGTACTTACTAGAATTCTGTTTCTTTCTTTCCCCTTCCCCCTTTTTGTCTTATCTGAGATGCAGGATTTGGCAATGTAGAAGAAAACACGTACTGATTGGGTATAGGCTAGGAAGCCAGGTAGAGCCAGCTTTGTGATTTTGGTCTAATTATTCCATTTTTTCTGTTGATCTAGTTATTCAGCTTTTCAGAGTTTGAGCCTGGAAATGGATATCTTATGGAATGCTATGAAGATCAAAAGATATGTGGAATGTCTTAAGCCCAGTGCCTGATGGATTGATTGATTACACAAGTAAAGTTTGATTGATTATAAAGTTTGTATATTCCAAGTTTCTATGGGGTCTTGGAGTTGGATACCAGTTCACAAAACTACTGTTTCCTGATTTTCCCTGACAATAAGAATTTCTTATGGTATTGGTTAAAAATACAATTTCCCTGGTCTCATTCCAGACCTGATGAATCAGAAACTCCAAGCCTTGAGAGCTAAGGAATTAAAAATTTTACAAACATTCCTTGTGATTCATATTATCAGAAAAGTTATAGAAACACTGATATAGACCATCTGTGCCTATTATGCTCTGTAATTAAAAGCAACACTTGAAATAAAATAACTATTTTAATAATTTGATTTTTTTAATATGTGGAGCTTCATTATGCTACAATTAAATTACACAGCTGAGTATTTTAACTGAAATTTACATCAAATATTTAAACTTCTAGTCCATCTGTCTTTTTCTCTGTAGGTTCCGCAAAACAGTCAAACTTCATTCTCATTAGTGAATAAAAATGATACTGCTTTTGGCTTTAACTAATTTTAAGTAGTAATGTACAGCACTACATAAATGTTTACTATAATATTACTGTTATAATTCTAATAATAATGGTCTACACCTATAAGACTTGACTTGTGAGTTAACTAGTTAGCTTTATTTTAATATGCTTTTAGTAAGTCTAAGCTTCATAGGGGCAAAACTTGAAATATTACGCATAAAAACAGCACAAATATCCCTTCTTGCTTGAACCTACATTACTTTTCATTCTTTTTTTTGGATGGGCCTCTAGCTAAGTCCACAATTTAGGTTATGTTTTGCAGTGATTTTTAGGTATTTGGCATCCAGATATACACTGAATATTTCATTCAAAGATGACGTTGTGGATGGTGACTATTCTCTCCTGGTGTTGTATGTGGTGGGGATCCAGGGGAGGGGGCAAAAGAGGAGGAAACGGTGTTGGGGGGAGGTTGGATAAATCAATGTAAGAGCAGCAGCTCTTTCCAAATGAAGAACCATTCAACAAGGAGCATTTACTATCTAGTAGGAGCCAGCTACCATCCTAACTCCTGAATACAGCCACTAACTGCTCCGTTGGTTCACTGTTCTCAGTTTTTTCCTCTGAGCCTCTGTGATCAGCTAGGGGCATGGCAGTTGGTGGTGACTGGTAGACACTTTCCTGTTTGAAAGAGCCAGGCTCTTCTTGGTTGCCCTGGGCCACAGCTACCACACAATGGTTGACTCTATTTCAGAACCACCTGTAAGTCTTCTATTTTATGTCTATGCCTACTGCATATGAATACAACACAAAAAAATGCTGATGGTTTATCTTGTCCTCAGTCACTGGTAAACCAGACATTAGACACTATGTAGAATCTCGATTATACCATCATGTATTTGATTATAAGTTGCTTTCACATGATTCTTTAGTCATTTCCTATTAAAATTATCTTTTTTCTTTAGCTAGTACCCTTCTACTTTTTTTTTTTTTTAAGATTTTATTTATTTGTCAGAGAGAGAGGGAGAGAGAGCGAGTGAGCACAGGCAGACAGAGTGGCAGGCAGAGGCAGAGGGAGAAGCAGGCTCCCTGTCGAGCAAGGAGCCCGATGTGGGACTCGATCCCAGGATGCTGGGATCATGACCTGAGCCGAAGGCAGCCGCTTAACCAACTGAGCCACCCAGGCGTCCCACCCTTCTACTTTTTTTCCCTACAACATAGCTCCTAGGATAAAAGTATACATGTGGAAGGTCCTCAAATGTTTGGAATGAGTAAAGATGAACATATTAGTTCACTAGCTGCATTACAGGAGCTGGTTGGTGACTATGTCTCTTTATTTAACATATAGTGATAATGATGAAATTTTCTGTAATTTAAGAAAATCTGACATGCAGTGTTTCTCGTAAGTCTGAAACTACCAGCCATGTGAAAGTCTGAACATAGTCAATAACAATGATCAATTATACTCCCAATGAGTTGGATTAGGGAAATACAGAAAGTACACATAAGAGTTTGAAATAAAGGATTTCAGTTACATTTATCTTTATTTTAAATCTTTTATATCGAGTACCTCTATTCTATGTAACCATCATGAATTTGTTTATATTTTCTTTGGAATTATTCTTTCTTTTTCATTGTTTACATTTTGATATGTAATCTTCCAAACTTGCTTTTTATGCACCTATTTTTCCATAGTTTCTATTGTACTTTCTATTGTAGTAAGTATACTATCCCTTTTTATAAAGATGCTCACTGTTGATTGAATGGATGACTACTGAGGGCAAGGGGAGGAGATGGGGGAAATACCTGTAGGGAGACAAAATTTGATCAGGTACTTGGAATTATTCTTCAGTTTCATAAATAAGATATCTTTGCTTTCCACTTTAATTTAAATCTATTTTGGGGTATAGACTATATCTTTTACAACAGTATTTGTCAGACTTCAGAATACTTCATAATTATCTGAGAGCTTGTTTAAAAAAATGTTAACACCCCTCGCCACCCGCCCCTCCACCCCCACCCCCGCCTGCCAGTTTCACCCTCAGAGATTCTGACTTAATAGGTAATGAGGCATTTGTTAGTTTTAACTCCACTTCCCATTTTCGTCCTAATTTTCCTTTAGAGTAATCTCCCTCTGTGTACAGTTTTAGGAAGTGTCAACTGGGTCTGGGCCTAAGGCACCATCATTTGGAGACTCTTTTTCAGAAATTTCCATCTAGAGCAGTAAGACAACAAAGTTAGAACTGGAAATCATTATAGAGTCAGCATGAAGACCACATTGTTCCTGTGTTTTGATTTTTGTTGTGGTTCCTCTAAAGCTCCCTCAGTTCCAATTTCTGGTCAATTTTGTTACTCCCTGATGTCCTTCCAGTGAGTTCCTTCTTTGTCTGAGGCAGCACGAATTGGTTTATGTTGCCTGCTACGGGGAACTAAACCAATAAAGAAAATCTACATTAGTGGGGTCTAGCAACTTACATTTTTAGCAGTTTCTCCAGATGATTCTGATCCAGGTGGGTCCTTGAGCTACACATTGAGAAACACTGTTCTATTTCTTTAGTATTCTACATAGTTCCTTGTATTGTGGTATTCATGTAGAAGGTACTCAATAAATGTGTCCTAGATGAATGAATGGATAAATGGATGGATAGATGATGGGTTCTTTGTAAAGATGATTGACCTCAGGTTTACTAGTGTTAGACTTCTGTCAAATAAACGCAGGTTGATTGATGTTGCCCCCTAAAGTTTTCTTGTGTGGTATATGTGCTGATTTTACTTTGCTGTAGCTGAAAACCACGCAGCAGTTTAGAAAAGACAATTAGCAGGAATTAAAAAAAATTCATGTTAGAATCTTACTGAGAATGAAGAAATGAGATTTTTGTAAGGTATGGCCATAGTTTTTTGTTTGTTTCTGTTTTTGTTTTTCTTTCTGGATGATGGCATAGATCTTTGAAATCTTGTATATTTCTTCAGTATGTTACACAGTAAAGAAAAATATAAGCGCATGAAGACAGCTAATTAAAATCTCCTTTTCTTGCTTAAATAGGTTGAAAACTATGCCAGTAGCTAATGGAATTTTTCATGACTTTGACCTTCATGGCAACTTCTTCAAAAGTGGAGTAAAGGCCATGGAATGTATGCTAAGTTTGCAGGACTTTTCCATTCATGATTTCCTCCATGTTCTAGGAAGTCCTTACAAGTAGTTTCTTTCACACAAGGATAGAGCCCTCAAAGTACTTGTGCACCCTGAAGACCCAGGCTTAGTTGATATTGATATATCTTTGGATCAGTTTGGCCATAGTTCCTTACTACTTTCTCATGTTTTTTGAGAGACAGGGTGAGCTGGTGGAACAGACACTGGCTTAAGAACCTGGACACAGAGTTTTGAGCCCTGGCTCTGCAACAGTCAAACTACAGTTTTGGATTTGTTTGCCTGACTTCTCCCACTACTTGGGCAGAGATCATGTTTTATTTGTCTTCCTATCCATACCACCTGGCACATGGTTAGTTCTCAGCTAGTGTTTACTTAATGAAGCTTGAATGAATTCCTAAACTTGGGCAGCTCACAGTCTTTCTGGATTTCACATCTGTCATTTGTAAAATAGACTGGTTGTTCTCTAACACTATTTCCAAGTCAGACATCCTGTGATTGTATGATCTGTGGGTACTGAAGCCAACCTCCATATGTACAATCTCACTTGTTTGGGGGCATTGAGAAATGGCATTGCATTAGTTGCTTTGTTACAAGTGGGTTCTTCATCTCTGAGTCATTCTTACTGAAAACAGTGTCAAAGAAATGCAGTGTTGCTGTATATTTAGCAGAGACCAAACTGGAGAATTGCCCATTCAATATTTATAGTTTTGGCAGAGTTCTTTGCTTTATGAGAACTGTTGTGATATTTCACGTAGCTTCTTAAAGACCTCTTCCATCTCAAGGAGGTGGTACTCACATGATTAGACTGACTTGGCTACATTTCAACAGATTGTTGGTCAGCCAACAAGACTTCAGATGTCAGGACATCTATCCATCCATACCACATTTCTCTACTCCTTTATAGTAGAGTAACTTTTGTTTGAAGAATCTTAGGAACATAGTTCTGGGATCATCACATCAACAGTACAGAAGGTTAGAGTGGGAGGATCTAAGGCTTGTTGTAAGGGACCTCAGGGGCTGCCTAAGTGGGGTGGAGTGTATGTGTTTTGGTGGATCCCTAATTAGGCAGGACTCTGAATTCTCCTCATTCCAGCTTCAACCATCTCAATTGAGAGCAAACCTGTTTTTGTTCATTTTAAATATGCTGATCTTCTGAATAAATTTATTTTAAAAAATGTTCTCCTGCTAAATAACATTTTGACCTATCAATCTATTCCAACCTCTCATTTACAGATAAAGAGGCTTATGAAGACAAGGGATCTGCCCTTAAGAGAAGCCACTGGAAGAACTAGACTGGCTCTTAATTTTCAAAAAAAATTTTCAGTAAAACAAATGTCATAAGTAGAAGGTATAGGTGGAAAAACTTGCAGTAGGAGAATGCTTAATTTTTATAGTTTACAAAACACTAATACATATATGTCATTTGGTTTTCACAACAGACTTGGGAGGCAAGCAGTATGGGTATTATTAACCCTAATTTACAGATGAGGAAATTGACACTAGGGAAGGTTAAGTGGCATGCACAGGCCCTAAGTGTGAGAGTCTGGCCTATAGCTCAAGTCTTCTGACCTTGAACTCAGTACTTTTTGTATTACACCACCATGCAGACTAAAGAATTACACCACCATGCAGACTGAAGAAAGACACATGACAAATAAATGTGTCAACATATCTCAGAGACAGGAATCAGTAGTGGGTAGAGGACTCACACAGTCTGGTGCCTGAGGATACGATTTGGCAATTGTGTGCATTTCCCTAAAGTGGTCCTATGCTGTCATTGCTCACAGTCTGAATCATGCACATTGTTCCCACTGGGGGAACATTTGAGCATACTTTTCCATGTGCTGTTTTAGCAACATCGATTTGCTAATTATGAAGACAAAATGATCTTATTAGATCATAAGGAAACCTGCCTTTTGCACACCTAGATAAATTTTCTTTTGTGTTAAAGTCAAAAATTTTTTCTTTCATTTTCTTTCCTCCTTCCATCCTCTACTCTTACCTCAATAAAAATTATTCACTGTTGAAAATGTCAAGCATCTTTTCAAGGGTAAAAAGAAGACTTAAAAGGAAATGAATTTAAACTTTACAACATAGTACTCAATATATAACAATAGATGGAAATACGGTAGAGATTAGATTATAACAATGAGGGAAGATTTTTAAAAACCTAGGCTTTCTGGGAAAACAGCTGTGCAGTACTTTTCAGTGTAACAGATAAAGCAGTTTGAAGTTTGAGGTTAAAAGTCACATTTGGCTAGTTTACCTTTCTTGGTACTCTAGGAAAAGGTTCTAGAGCCCTTAAAGGTATACTATTAATGAACTGTGTAAAGTGCAGGAGAATCACTTAAACCAATTTCACAGAACAAAACCCAGTGTACTTAATTGGGCCATTTTGGAGAATATAAGCTTATTATCTGAGAAACTGCTACTGTATTCATATGCTAGGGTTAATTAACAAGTTACCTTTTCTTATAGAAGTTGTTTGGGTGCTTTTGGCTTCAACAGGTCAGATGGAAAGATCATATTTGGTGTTGGGAGTAGAAAAAGAAGATGATGCTGGAGATAAGGTCAGATCTTTCTCTTTACTTTGCCCAAGAGAGAACAACCTATGAGGACTTTAATAGATCCCCTGTGTTGGGATTAGGGAGAAGTGAGAAAGACAGAAAGCTACAGATAACAGTGGCTTTAATGAGATATAAATTCCTTTCTGTGTTTCATAAGTGAAGTCTGGAGGTACAGAGTCCAGGGTTGGTAAGGCAGTTTTATAATCATCAAGGACCCAGACTCTCTTTGACCTTGTTGCTCTCCCATCCTCGGTATGTGGCTTTTACCTAGTGGCCCACAATTACTTCTGGAGCATCAGCCATCACATTTGATTTTCAGCCCCAATGAAGAAGATAGAGATGAAGAAGGCTGCATGATCTCCCCTTAAGGAGATCTCATAGGACAATCCTGCTAACATCTCACCAAACAGAATTTAATCACATGGACATAATCAACCACAAGGGAAGGTTTTTTGTTTTGGGTTTTCTTTTGGGGTGGCTATAAACTGAGCTAAAATCAAGGTTCCTTCAGCAAGCAAAGATGAGGGAATGGATATGTGGGACTGTGTCTGACACAAGTGTTCTTTCCCTACCACGACTGCCAACCACTTGGGCTTAGGCTACATGAGTTTGCCTGAAATCCCCTTATCGTCCCAATCTGGACTAAAGCCTAAATAAATAGCTCCCCCTACAATTTGCTGGGAAATGCATCTTAAAATGTGGTTCAGTACTAGATGTAGGTTGCTCCTTGTGGAACTCCAAAAGAACTAAAACTCAGGATAAAACTCTATAGCATCATCATCATTTCCCTAAATACACGAACCTAAATTTAAATGTTATTAAAAATGGCAGATGGGCCAAATAACCATATTCCAAGCTGGTATGAACCTGTGTGTCCCACGAAATTTTTCCGAGGAAAAAAAGCCCCATGCAGTTAAAATCTAAACAAGGAAAACATCTTCAAACATTCTGTAATTTGTTTTCTGGCAAGGACCCTGGGAATAATAGTGGAAGCCAGATAAATTTGAATAAACTGAATCTTCATTTCAAAAAGTGAAGCTCCAGATGCCATGGTTAAAAATGTTAAAACAAGATCTAAGGGTACCGAAATGACTAAACTTCAAAAAATGTTAGTTAATCATATAAAATTTGGTTACATGAAGTAGAGGGAGTACTGTAGTCTCAATGAATCTATTTTACAATTAATTAACAAGACATTATATTAACTTCCCTAGCCTGTTTCTGCCCCCCCCCCCAGATTAATCATTATTGGTTTGACAAACATTTATTAGTGTTTACAATGTTCCAGGCATTGGGCTAAGAGCTGAATAAAACAACCTGTGTCCTCAAAGACCTCAAAGCTTGGTAGTGGCAAGTTATTTGTAATTTTCATCCTTACCAATAACAGTACCATTGTATTCTATCATTTTAGAATTAAGAATTTGGGATTAAGGGGCGCCTGGGTGGCTCAGTCAGTTAAGCGACTGCCTTTGGCTCATATAATCCTGGAATCCGGGGATCAAGTCCTATATTGGGCTCCCTGCTCAGAGGGGAGTCTGCTTCTCCCTCTGATCCTCTCCCCTCTCCTGCTCGTTCTCTCACTCTCTCTCATAAATAAACAAAATCTTAAAAAAAATAAATAAAATGAGCTAACATTTAAAAATTGGGAGATTGCACAAAGATACTAAAAAAAAAAAACAAAAGAATTTGGGATTAAGAGACATGGCTGGTCCACCAAGATCAAAATGAAAGAGATTAGGTTTATCACTCAGAAAACATCCATTTGAAGTTCAGCCCTGTCACTTATTACCTGTGCCCTGGAGCAGATCACTTAATCTTTCTTAATTTCAGTTTCTTCCTCTGAAAACCGAGGATGTCTCAGGATTGTTCTGAAGATCAAATGATAAAATGCAAATGTTGTGCTGGCCATAAAAGGTACTCAAAAGCTGGTTGTAATTATTATAATTACTAATTATTACACTATTTTCAAGAGTGAATTGGTTCTACAAAATGCTTTGGAGGATGAACATAATTTTATGCATACATAAAGATATATATATCTTTGTCTAGCCAACATATGCACACATTTAAGAGTAATATGAATTGTTTTATATTGTGAAATATCTCTTATGTTTACTTAACATTTAAAAAAAGATTTTATTTATTTATTTGAAAGAGAGTGAACGCGAGATATAGAGCACAAGCAGGGGTAGGAGCAGAGGGAAAGAGACATGCAGACTCCCTGCTGAGCAGGGAGCTTGAAGCGGGGCTCGTTCCAGGTCCCTGAGATAATGACGTGAACTCAAGAGAGATGCTTAACCGACTGAACCACCCAGGTGCCCCTACTTTACATTTTTTGATGGAAAATATATTCACTATATATTCTCTCACTTATATATTCACTCACTTTACTCAGTGAGATGGGTGTTTTTAAACATTACAACTATCCTTCAAAGTAGTATCATTATTATCATCCCCATTTTACAGATGAGAAAACCGAGGCATAGATAGGTTAAGAACTTGCCCAAGGTGATTTACAACTAAGTAGCAAAGTTGGGATGTGAACCCAATCACCGTGTCTCCAGAGTCTATACACTGTGTCACTACAAGTAACTTAATTCTTTAACCCATAAATCCTATATGGGACTAGAAAGAACTTCCCGACATTTAGTGATTGACTTTTGGCACAGTAGTACAACCAACCCTGCCACACACGCAAGATGGCCCTGACTTAAGCCCTGTGTTTTAGAAGGCCCCACATATAAGAAACACAAAAAATAAATCTATTAAATGGCATATGGGCACGTCTGGCACTTGAGATCTGGTGCTAAGCACTGGCTCATGTATCCTTAAACAACTACTTTCTTGCTTAACCGCATTCAGGCCTCAGGGAAATGCTTCTTTACATCTCTTGTCATATGTCCTTGAGTTAAAAGGCAACTGTGCCTAAATGCTGTGAAGTCTTATGGATTGTACTGCCACCAAATTTGGAGATGAGCACCAGCAATTTGGGTGGATTTGAATAGCAGAAGCAGCTAGAGAGAAGAAAAGACTAATTTTTCATTTCCTTCCTTTTAGAGAGCATGCGTTAAAGAGATTTTTACATAGTGCGGTATCATTTTTCATTGTATCCAGCACCCATTTTCTTGCTTTTCTTCACATTTTGTGTTTTCAGAAGTACTCATGAGTTAGTATATTATTTGCAATTATTAAACAAGGTTGCTGAGAGACAGTCTGCAATATAAAATATTTCATACTGCTCTTGAATGTGTGCACATGTAGGCGACATAACATAATATGCATGAAGCATGATATCAATTCTTCCCTTAGGCCAGTAGACAGTCAATGCAAGGATCAAGAATAGTTTTAATTTTATTAAAATATTTAAATAGAGGGGTGCCTGGGTGGCTCAGTTGGTTGAGCGCTTTACTCTTTTTTTTTTTTTTTAAAGATTTTATTTATTTATTTGACAGAAAGATAGAGAGCACAAGTAGGCAGAGCGGCAGGCAGAGGGAGAGGGAGAAGCAGGCTCCCCACCGATCAGGGGGCTGGATGTGGGACTCGATCCCAGGATCCCGGGATCATGACCTGAGCCAAAGGCAGCCGCTTAACCGACTGAGCCACCCAGGCGCTTTTGGCTTAGGTCATAATCTCAGGGTTGTGAGATTGAGCCCTGCATCAAGCTCTGTGCTCAGCGTACAGTTGGCTTGATATCCTCTCTCTCTCTCTCTCCCGCTGCCTCTTCCCCTCTGTTCACATGCTCTCTAAAACAAATAAATAAAATCTTTTTAAAAAATTTAAATAGATGGAAATAAATTTTAAATTCTTTCTATGACTTTGAGTTAAAATTTTGATACTTAATAGTTATAATTTATTTTTTCCTTTTCAATTTTAACAATTGAATTTAAGAATTCAATTTTGAATCCTTTAGAAAAGTCATTTTTAAACATAAAAAATATTTATTCCAGTTTTATTGAGATATAACTGGTATATAACATTGCCTATGTTTATGGTATACAACATAATGGTTTGATATATGTACATATATACACAATGTACATATATTACCTCAATGAATTTAATCAACATCCATTACCTCACATAGTTACAAATTTATTTTTCTTGTGATGAGAACTTTTAAGATCTACTCTCTTAGCAACTTTCAAATATACAATACAGTATTAACTATAGTCACCATGCTGTACATGATATCCCCAAAACTTACATTTCTTGTAACTAGAAGTTTGTACTTTTGACAACCTACATCCAAAAATAATGGTAATTTTTCAGTTTTTTATATTTACTTTACATTTTTTGATGGAAAATACATTCACAATTTGAATATTTTGACTGTAATTACATTTGTTTTTTTAATCTTTTAGAGAATTAAGAATGAGTACAAGTTAAGGCCAAGACAGAAACAGAAAATATGAAAGTGAAATTCAGAAAAGAAAAAATATCTGTTAAGGTAGAAGGATAGCACATGCTTTTTCACCAAAAGTTTGAGAGCTTGTTATGTAACTTTTAAGTATGTAGACACATGATACGGGGGACTCTGTGTATAGCCTCGTTCCACCTCCACATTGTTAGGGGTGGGACTTTCCGGCAGAGTTTACACACAGTTGTCAAAGCAAGCTCTTTTTGGCCTAACTGGTATTTTAGCCTGTCTAAAATAACATAATTAGATCAGTATCCTCCCAAATAGACTCACAAATTAAGAAACTGGTAAAGCAAATTAATACCAAAAAATTGAGAACATTTCTGAAATATGAATAACTTGAAGACTGCATGATGGATTTAGGTGTTTTAAGTACGACATGATTTCCATCGGGAAAACAGTCCACATGGAAAATGTACTATGTTCTAAAATAATGAATGATTTCGGACACAAAATAATCTTCAAGGAGGAAGAGCATGTTAAACAGGTTTTCTTGAAGAAGTGTTTCTATTAATTTGGTCAGTCAATAAATGTGTAGTGATGCTCATGTAATGTACCCCAACATGGTTAGACAACATTGAGAGGAGGGTGTTTACAATCTAATTGAAAAGATAAATGATGTATACTTGAACAATTAGAGAATAGATCGTAAAAACTGTGAACTGTGGGGTACAAACAACTATTATGGAGCATCAAAGTAGAGAAAGACTGATGTGATCTTGAATCATCTGACAGGTAGAGCTTCATGGAGTGGCACTGGAATGAGCCCCATAATATAATCCCTGGAATGTGTCTGCCTCATGACCCTGAGAGTGAGGGCCTTCTTAAATTTTGTGCCCCTGGTTCCTCTCTGACCTCACACTAGTCCTGGCCCTGGCCAAGCACATTCATTTCTTTTTCCTGAAGTCACTAGGGAGAGTAAGTATGGAGGCAAAGAAGAGGCCAGATGTGTTACTCTAGTAGATGTCTCTGCACATACACAGAGGCTAAGGGAAAGGCTCCTCTCCCTAGAAAAGGTCATGGAAGTAAAGTTTCCTGCTAAGACTATACAACCAGTGGAGGCTAGCTCCTAGGACTCCTGATTTCTATTCATAAAAAAGATGATCTGATGCAGCTTTGAGTAATCAAAATGTCCACTAGAGCACTCAATTAACCAAGTCTTTTATTATCACTACTATTATCATCATTATTTTGCCTTCATGACTCTTTTAGGTGACTTAAGTAAATTATATATTTAAAGTATATAAAAACTCATATAGTGTGTAGTGGAATGAATGGTGACCCCCCCCCAAGAAGATAAGTCCATATCCTGGAGACTGTGAAAGTGAACTTATTTGGGGAAAAAACTCTTTGCAGATGTAATTGTATTAAGGATCTGGACATGAGCTCAATCTTGACTCTCTGCATAGGTTCTATGTCTGGATAAGTGTCCTTGTAAGAGACACACGAAGGAGAGACACACAGAAAAGAGAAGGTCATTTGAAAATGAAGGCAGAGAGAAAACAGTATGGAAGTTCTTAAAAAAGTTGAAAACAGATCTACCCCACAGGGTAGTTTATTATTAATGGTTATAGCAGCAATGTCCACAGTAGCCAAACTACAGAAAGAGCCTAGATGTTCATCAACAGATGAATGGATAAAGAAGATGTGAGATATATATATATACACATATGTATATATATATATGTGTGTGTATATATATATCAGATATATATATATAAATATACACATATTATATACATATTATATACAGATATATATAAATATACACATATTTTTATATATATTATGCAGCCATCAAAAAAAACCACCCCAAAATTATCTTGCTATTTGCAATGATGTGGATGGAACTAGAGGGTATTATGCTAAGTGAAACAAGTCAATCAGAGAAAGACAATTATCATATGATCTCACCGATATGAGGAATTTGAGAAACAAGACAGAGGATCATAGGGGAAGAGAGGGAAAAATGAAACAAGACGAAACCAGAGAGGGAGACAAACCATAAAAGACTCTTAACCTCAGGAAACAAACTGAGGGTTGCTGGAAGGGACAGGGGTAGAAGGGATAGAGGTGCCTGGTGATGAACACTGGGGAGGGTATGTGCTACGGTGAGCGCTGTGAATTGTGTAAGATTGATGATTCACAGACCTGTACCCCTGAAGCAAATAATACATTGTATGTTAATAAAAACAAAGAAAATAAATGGAGGCAGAGAATGGAGTTATGCAGTCATAAGCCAAGGAACACTTGGAGCCACCAGAAGCTGAAAGAGGCAAGTGAGGATTCTCCCTTAGAGTTTTTTTGGAGGGAGTACAGCCCAGTCAACACCTTGATTTCAGACTCCTGGTTTCCAGAACTGTAGAAGAAGAAGTTTCTATTGTTTTAGGCCACCAGATTTGTAGTAATTTGTTATAGTAGCCCTAGGAAAACTAAAATACAAGGGCATATATATATTTCATAAGCCCTGTATTAGTTATCTATTATCCCAAAATGTAGAGGCTTTAAAACATCTCACGCAGTTTCTGTGGGTCAGGAATTTGGAAACAGTTTAGCTGGGTAGTTCTGGCTCAGGGTCTCTCCTGAGTTTGCAATCAAGATGTTGGTCAGGGCTTCTGAAGGCTTGGCTGTGGCACCAGACAGAGGATCTGCTTCCAAGATGGCCCACTCACAAGGCTGACAAGTTAATGCAGGCTGGTGGCAACAGGCCTAAGTTCGTTGCCACTTGGACCTTTCCGTTGGGACTTTGAGTGTTCTCCTAACATGGTGGCTGACTTCTGCCAGTGTGAGAGAGCTGGGAGAGAGTAAAGTGGAAGCCTCGGTATTTTTTATGCTTTAGTCTGACAGGTCACAAACCATCATTTCCCCAATAGTGTATTGGTTATACAGGTCATTCTTATTCATTCTGAAAGGAGATTATACAAGGGCACAAAATCTAGAAGGTGAGGATCTCTGAAGTCCATCTTGGAAGCTGGTTAGCACAGGTCACAGATTTTTCAGGGTACACAGGGAGCCAGAATATTTTCTACACAGTCACCTGAACCATGTATATTTGGAGCCATAATGCTCAACTATAAAAATGCTTTCTGCAGGGGCACCTGGGTGGCTCAATGGGTTGAAGCCTCTGCCTTTGGCTCAAGTCATGGTCCCAGGATCCTGGGATTGAGCCCCGCATCGGGCTCTGCTCCGCGGGGAGCCTTCTTCCCCCTCTCTCTCTGCTTGCCTCTCTGCCTACTTGTGATCTCTCTGTCAAATAAGTAAATAAAATCTTTAAAAAAAATGCTTTCTGCAGTGATGAACTTGAGTTATTACAAGTTGTTCAAATATTCAGTTCCATTTACATTCATATTTTAGGCTGAGCCATATGAAATTTGTTGTTTTTGTGAGTAAATAATTATCCAATTTCAGCGATTTTCTGGTTTCAACCTACTACTTATAAAGGTGGAACTATGAGGTAAAATATTTTAGATTAATTTTTAAGAAGTTATAAATAAAAGCCACTTTTCTTTCACATCATTAGTTAATCATAAGTTTCAATGAATTAGAATAAACTATCCTCCAAGCACTCTGGTTATCTGAAATGTTACGATAGCTTTGATGTTCCCATAAAGTTTTTAAGAACCAAAGGATCTGTGAGGGCAATGTATCAGTGTGATTTTATGAAAGTAATTTAACATCCCTGGGGCCAATTTCTCTTATCCAAAAATGAAAGAATTTGATTAGATGTCATCTAAGCAGACTTACTGTGTAAAATTTTCTGAAAAAAAGATTTTAGTTATTTATTTGTCAGAGAGAGAGAGCATGCACAAGCAGGGGGAGCAGCAGGCAGAAGAAGAAGCAGGCTCCCTGCTGAGCAAGGAGCCCGACACAGGACTCGATTCCAGGACCCTGGGATCATGACCTGAGTCAAAGACAGATGCTTAACTGACTGAGCCACCCACGTGTCCCTGTGCAAAATTTTTTAACATGTTATTATATGCTGTGTGTGAGCCACTAGCAGTTTTTTTCTTCAACTCATGGTAAGAAAAACTGCATATTTAATTGAGTTGTAGAAAGATATCTTTAACCAAATATGCTTATTCATTAGCATACACTATTTATAGTTAAATGCAAGGTCTGTCATGTTTTTGAGTTGTCCAGAAAATCTTCCTTTCTCCTTCGTTCTCTAGAAAGCATAGACTGCCCTTCAGTAAATCAATTTTCTTAATTTGACTTGCTATATTTGACAACATTTTTTGGGTTCACATAGTTTTTTCTTGTGCCAAGTACTGCATTTTTCATTTCTCACAGAATCGGGACAAACTGTACATCCCCTGCTGTGTCCAGGGCAGATCTGGCTAAATGTCAACTATGTTAATTGGTATAGAGAAAACAGCAGCCCTATTTTTATCTGATTAAAAATCCCCACAAACATTCTCCTCTAAAATAAAGCTATGTCAGTACAAAGTGATTTAATTATAATATAAAGTTTGGCAGATGTGTCCCTCCTGCCTTCATTTTACTGTAGCATGCAGAAATGCAACTGTTTCCTGGAATCTTTCAGTATCTAAGATTTTAATTCCACTTTTGGAGGTTTGGAATTCGGTACTCAAAACTTACTCTGGACTGCCAATTGGAATAAAATATCTTTGCTTTAAAGTGACATTTTTAAACGGAAAATTTACAGAACACTCTATAGGACTTTATTTAAAAGGTAGTTTGAAATATTTTATTCTACTTTTGAAAAGTCTCCATGTTAACAATTGCCCCAGGATGAGCAGATTATGTAATATAATTGCTTTAGTTAATTGGGGTGTGGGAGGTGTGGGTGTAAAAGAATAAAAGGTAATGAACTTGATAAATTTATATGAGCAATAACAAGATACCTGTGAAAACTTAATTTTATCAGAGTGACTATATCTTCAGTGCTCTTTCAAAATTGTATGCTGCCTCTTTAATGTTGGAATTCCCCAGGATTCTGTCTCATTCCGGGGAGATTACTCCCAGGTTAACTTCATATACTCCATGATTTGTCAACTACTTATACACTCATATTGTTTGGATCTGTAGCGCTAGCTTATCGAAAGCCATATTAATATCCTTTGGTATACTGGACAGCTCCATTTGGGTATCCATTGGGTATCTCCTGAGCACCCCAAAGCAGGATGTCCAGTGTTCTGGTTTCTTGTCCCATAGCACCACCCCAATGTAACAACAAGCAGAAAGTTGGACCAACTGAGAAATCAACTCTTTTTATATCTGTCTGAGAAATGAGGTCAGAGGGCAAATCTTCCAGAATGACCAAAGGAAGGGGGACTAAGAAATGAAGCAACTATCCTATTGATATGCAACATAAACAATTCAAGCTCTTATTGTTTTAACACCAACTCTAGACTCGTGTGTTACCAGACCACAAACTGATTTAACTGTAACTGTGCTCAGACTCATATGTTCTAGTAATTGAGGGGGGTTTGCTCCCTCCACAAACTGGCAGGACAGGTGAACACAGAGAATCACAATTTATAAGGGTGGAACCCGCAAGAAACCACCACAGGAACCAGTCCCAGGGTGCAGAAACCTAAACATGACAAATTGCTGGAGGCTCAGTGTGGACAAGGTGTGGGGGAGGTTCCCACACTTTTGCTAGTTCAACATCTGGGAGCTCTACCATGCCATCTTAGTAAACACCAGAGAAAATTTCTTGGCTTTTCCAGCAGGAGAAGGCAAAATGGACTGTTTCAATATATGCCAGAGCATTCTGTTCTTAACAAGGTCTACCCTCAGGAGAAACTACTTCAGAGTTTAATCTGCTGCAGTTTTATCAGAGGCTAAACTACCTGGGACAAAAAAAAAAAAAAAAAAAAAAAAAAAAGACAACTCCAGCCCCTTCTGTCTACCCTGTCCCACCTAAGGAAGAAAAAACCAAACCAAACCAAAAGCAATACTAAGAAGCAACCTACTGAATGGGAAAAGATATTTGCAAATGATATATCTGATAAGGGATTAAAATCTAATATAGAAAGAATTTATACATCTTAACACCAAAAAAAAAAAAAAACCTACCCCCAAATAATCTGATTAAAAATGGGCAGAGGAGGACGCCTGGGTGGCTCAGTTGGTTAAGCGGCTGCCTTCGGCTCAGGTCATGATCCCGGCATCCTAGGATCGAGTCCCACATCAGGCTCCTTGCTCAGCAGGGAGCCTGCTTCTCCCTCTGCCTCTGCCTGCCACTCTGTCTGCCTGTGCTTGCACGCTCTCTCTCTCCCTCTCTCTCTGACAAATAAATAAATTAAAAAAAAAATGGGCAGAGGACCTGAAAAGACATTTTTCCAAAGAAAACATACATACAGATGGCTAACAGATACCTGAAAAGTTGTTCAACATCACTAATCATCAGGGAAATGCGAATCAAAACCACAAGATATCATTTGCAGTGAATGGCTAGTGATATTGTCTAGTATTAGAAAGACAAGAATAACAAGTATTAGTAAGGATGTAGAGAAGAGGGAACCCTGGTGCACTGTTGGTGGGAATGCAAACGGGTGCAGCCACTGTGGAAGACAGTATGGAGGTTCCTCAAAAAATTAAAAACAGAAATATCACACAATCCAATAATTTCAATACTAGGTAAAGAATGAATACACTACTTCAAAAAGATACATGCACTCCTATGTTTACTGCAACATCATTTGCAATAGCCAAGGTATGGAAACAACCAAAGTTTCCATTGACAAATGAATAAAGAAGACATGGTATATATACACAATAGAATATAGTCAGTCATAAAAAAGAATGGAATTGTGCCATTTGTGACAACATGGATGGACCTAGAGGGTATTATGCTAAGTGAAATAAGTCAGACAGAGAAAGACAAATACCATATGATTTTACTTATACGTGGAATCTAAAAAATAAAACAAACGAACAAACAAACAAAAGAAGTAAGACCCTCTCTAAATATAGAGAACAAATTGATGGTTACCAGAAGGGAGGAATGTGGGGAGATGGACAAGATGGGTGAAGGGGAATGGGAGGTACAGGATTTCCAGTTATGGAATGTAGAGGTCACAGGGATGAAAGGTACGGCATAGGGAATATAGTCAATGGTAATGTAATAGCATGGTATGGTGACAGATGGTAGGATGGTGGCTACACTTGTGGAGAGCATAGCATAAAAATAGAGTTGGAGAAGCACTATGTTGTACACATAGTACATAGTAACTAATGTAACATTATGTACCAACTACACTTCAATAAAATACAACAACAACAACTGGGAAGCACTGGTAAATTTCACAATCTATGGGCACAAGCTCAACCAAAGACAGAACGAAACATAGCACTACTAAAAAAGCCTATTGATCATAAAAATCTGGATTTGTTAAAGTTGCTGATAAGGGAAAGCATCCCATAACATGGGTCTCAATAATATCTCAAAAGGGGGTAGTTAGGGAAAGATACTTATGGAATTTGGGAGGGGATTGGTATTAATCATAGGGTGTCTTTATAGTAGATGTTATTAGCTTGGGGAGGAATTTGAAAGAACTTATGAACTAAGTGAATTACTAGAACACATGAGTCTGAGCACAGTTACAGTTAAATCAGTTTGTGATCTTGTAACACGCGAGTCTAACGCTGGTGTGAAAACAATAAAGAGCTTGAATTGTTTGTGTTACGTATCCATAGGACAGTTGATCGTTTTTAATTTTTGCTTCATTTCTCAGTCCTCCTTCCTTTGGTCATTCTTTAGTCTAAACTGGAAGCAAGACCATTATTTTTCTGGGAAGATGATCGATTCAGATCTGCACTGATATTTAATAAGTCTCAGTTACGTATTGAGATTTTCATGGTAGTCCTATTAACCCCTGTAAATATCAGGTCGTCTTATTCTATTAACCCTTGTAAATATCAGGTCTTCTTATTCTTTTTGTTGGATAATCATTTTTTTAAATTTATTTATTTGTCAGAGAGAGAGGGAGAGAGAGCGAGCGAGCACAGGCAGAGCCAGAGGGAGAAGCAGGCTCCCTGCCGAGCAAGGAGCCCGATGTGGGACTCGATCCCAGGATGCCGGGACCATGACCTGAGCCGAAGGCAGCCGCTCAACCAACGGAGCCACCCAGGCGTCCCTGTTGGATAATCATTTGTAAATCATCTAGTGTAGCAGTGGCTATGCAGCAGAATTTTAAGACTCTAAAGATCATATATCTGGTAACTGCAATGCAGACAGACACTAAGACAAAAATGATTGGAGTTTACAAGGCATTTCAAAGGTACACTCTTGGATTTTAAAAACTGGACAATGGATATAGAATTGTCATATCACTATATCGTTACACCTTAACTAATATAACACTGCATGTTAACTATACTGGAAATTAAAAAAAACTGGACATGTGACACAATATTCTTTATCTAAACAAGTTTCTTTTTTCTTTTAATTTGGTAGGGTTTGTTCAATCATGTCCTATGTCCAGTAATTTTCAAGGATACAGGTTTTGGGAATACTATGTATTTAATAAAGGAAAAGGATGTACACCAATAATCTAGGACCTTAATCCAGAAGAGGGAAAAGGAAATAGCCAAGAGGATAAAGATGAAAAGCCAAGGTGATGTGCGTATGTAGAACACTGCAATCAGTGGATTCTTGTTCCAGTGGTATTGGTTGGAAACAGCCTACTTCATGCAATCATCAGCTTGTTCCAAAGATCTAGGGCTACCTATCCATTCTCATGGGACATCTACCTCTAGATATTATCTAGAGTCCTCAACATGCCCCTCACGATCTAGCCACATTTCTGAGCTCATCTCCTAGTTCTCTTTCTCTTCTTCACTCTTTCTCTGGCTACACTGGCCCTGCTGTTCTGCAAACAAGTTAACCTTGTTCCTGCCTGAGAGCCATTGTACTTATTGTTCCTTTTCTGCAAAATGATATTCTCCCCAATATTTGCATTGCTGACTCCCACAATCCACTCAAGTCACATGTCATCTCCTTGAAAAGCTTTCCCTTGTCATCCAATTTAAAGTCCTCTGTCATTCTTGATTCTTTTACCCTGCTTAAATTTTCTTCATAGCTCTCTTCACTCTGTTTATTATATGCCCTCTTAAATGTATGTACTGTTCCAGAAGGCAGAGACTTTTCTATTGTGTTCATTTATGTGTTTTCGGGACCTAGTACACTATCTGGCATATATAGGTGCTTGATAATTACTTGCTGATCAAATGAATAAATAAAAACCTCACACATACCATGTTCTGGTCATATAAAACTATCTGCAGTTGGGGCATCTGGATGACTCTGTCAGTTAAGCGTCCAGTCCAACTCTTCATCTCAGCTGGGGTCTTGATCTCAGGGTTGTGAGTTCAGGCCCCACATTGGGCTCCCAATGCTGGGTGTGGAGCCTGCTTAAAAACAATAGTAACAAACTATTTGCAGCCCTCAAATGACTTCTTTTTTGGCATCTGTGATTTTCCTTTGCCTGGAATAACTTCTGATTCCCTCACAATTCCTAATCATCCTTCAAGACTCCATTTATGTGTCACTGCCCCTAACAAACCTTCATTGATCCCTCCAGGAAGAACTAAATGCCCTTTTACTCCATTTTTATAGTAGTCTATGTATATCTCTATCACATTACTTAATACATTCTGTTAATATTTTGTCTAATTGACCTCTGTATCCTGGGAATCTAGCAGAGTGCATTGCCCATAGTGAATTCTGAATAAATGTTGAATGATTTTATTTATTGAGTGACAACATTTATTGGGTGTCAAATATTGTATTAGTTTTTTACAGACATTATTTTAATCCTGATAAGAAACCTTTAAAATAGGTACTATTTCTCCATGTTTTATATATATATATTTTTTAAGATTTTATTTATTTATTTGACAGACAGAGATTACAAGTAGGCAGAGAGGCAGGCAGAGAGAGAGAGGAGGAAGCAGGCTCTCTGCTGAGCAGAGAGCCCGATGCGGGGCTCGATCCCAGGACCCTGGGATCATGACCTGAGCCGAAGGCAGAGGCTTTAACCCACTGAGCCACCCAGGTGCCCCTCCATGTTTTATATTTAAGGAAACTGAATAACTTGTCCAGAGTTATGAACCTAAGTGTGTCTAACTCCAAATCCATTTCTTCCCCCATTGTCTTTTTTTTTTTTTTAAAGGATTGCTTTTCTTTTCTTTTTTTTTAAAATTTATTTATTTGTCAGAGAGAGGGAGAGAGAGGGAGCGAGCACAGGCAGACAGAGTGGCAGGCAGAGGCAGAGGGAGAAGCAGGCTCCCTGCTGAGCAAGGAGCCCGATGTGGGACTCGATCCCAGGACGCTGGGATCATGACCTGAGCCAAAGGCAGCCGCTTAACCAACTGAGCCACCCGGGTGTCCCTTCCCCCATTGTCTTAAATGAAATCTCCTTTACCAAATCTCCTTTAGGTTATTGATATATATATTGATATATATCAACCAAAACTCAGTATCCTAATTTTAACATTAAAACCATTCTTATTTTAGTTCAGTGTTGCATATTCTAATACATTTGTACTTTATTCAGCCTCTTTAGATTGCAAAGAAGGGACCCCAGGTATCTTAATAGCTCAGGTATCATATTTTTATTCTGCTTCATAATTAATGGGTTTTGATGATGATTCAGGGTCAAGGTTTGGTTAATCTTCCTACTTAAGGGAAGGAGGATGGCACTTAAAAACTAATCTACACATCATTTTTCAACAGGTATATAAGGTCAAAATACATTGTAAGTCATATTGAAATTGTAAAATTAATACATCCAAAAGAAAGGAAAATGTGGCAGGAACAAGTTAAAGTAAGAGAGCATCTTATATGTGAGAGAAACTGGAGGTTACCATGGTTATTTGCTTTTTCAGCATGCTAGGTGAAGCAGCGGTTAGTAGAGCCTGTATGAAACTTTTTTGAAATTTTTATTTTATTTATTTTTTAAAAAAGATTTTATTTATTTATTTGAGAGGAGGAGCATGTAAGCGAGAGCATAAGCAAGGGGAGCATCAGAGGGAAAGGGAGAAGCAGACTCTCCCATGAGCAGGGAGCCGGACAGGGGGCTCGATCTCAGGACCCTGAGATCAGGACCTGAGCTGAAGGCAGCTGTTTTAACTGACTGAGCCACCCAGGTGCCCCCTTTTATGAAATTTTTAAAAGTACATGAAATAGTACCATGAGAAACTTAAGCAGTGAGAGCTCAAACTTTAAAGTCAGACAGACCTGAGATCTACTCCTAGTTCCCCCACCTAATAGCTGAGTAAATTTAAGCAAATTACTTAACTTTTCCTAAACCTCAATTTCTCTTCATCAACAAAATGAAGAGAAGTATATTAGGTAGGGTAGTTAATTACTGTAAAATACAGCATCATAATTTCAGGGGCATAATTTAATAAAACAAGTAAAATCCAACACAGGTGTTCCTCACCATGTTTGGATGACATTTCTATAAGGATTAATTTGGGGCCCCAGGCTTCTTGCATTTTGTGGTTTTGACTTCCTCTAAATTCTTTGAAGTTTTCATTCAGCTGGTTAGAATGGAAAGAAAGAGAATATGGAGCAGGTGTAGGATGTTCTAGAGGTTCTGTGGGCCAAGCCTTAAATGGGTTTCATCATTTCTATTCACATTCCACTAGACAGAAATCAGTCACATGACCCCGACTGATCAGGAAGGAGGCTGGGAAATATAAGGTGTGTGGTGTGAAGTAAATGAAACAGATTTTGGTGAACACAAAGTTGTCTCAGTGAAGGTCATGAGGTTGTTTTAGGGTTTCTGAGATAATGCATGTATGTAACGTGCTTAGCACAGGGTATGCCACCTACAAAGTTATATGTTCCTATTATTATCACGAGTATGTATGCCGAAAATGTAAATAAGGATCCCACAGTTGGAAGTGGAATATTTGCTTGGAGGTCCTAGTAAGAGAACTCAGATACATTTAAAGGAAAGTCCTGAGCTTTTTTTTTTTTTTTTTTAAAGATTTTATTTATTTGACAGAGATCACAAGTAGACAGAGAGGCAGGCAGAGAGAGGAGGAAGCAGGCTCCCCGCTGAGCAGAGAGCCCGATGCGGGGGCTCGATCCTTGGACCCTGGGACCATGACCTGAGCCGAAGGCAGAGGCTTCAACCTACTGAGCCACCCAGGCGCCCCAAGTCCTGACCTTTTAAAGGTTATGATCTTTAATTCATTTGGCAGCACCAGAAGATATAAACAGAAAGATAAGGCAAGAAGGGGATGCCAAGGTGTTATCAGCTTAGCTAACAGAATATCAAAATATCGTAATTTAAACAACCCCGATTTCCAAGAAGAGTGGGAATACAATAAACTGCTAGATTGTTTGGCTTTGGGAATGAGCATAAGTGAAGTAGTAAGGGGTAAAAATTCTAGTTAATTCCATTTTCCATATTCTCTTTCTCTCTTACTATCTTACTTCTAAGTTTAGACATCTTCAAGATTCTTCAGGAGCAGTAAGTTTTCTTCACCTCACTTATTTCTCCTCTACTGCCATTTAAAATATTTCAAGCTCTAAGAATAGAGACCATATTTCTCTTACACATTATTATATCTTTGTATCTAACAATACCTAGCATAGAGTATGCAGGCAAGAATTTGTTGAATTTGTTGAATAAATGTCATTTGTACTGGTAGTTGCTTCACGTTTTGGTGAAAGGGTCTAAATAAAGTTAATGGACAGACAAGTTTTTAAATCTTGCTTATGCCACTGTAGTATCTGTGGAATTCTGGTACTTCTAAAACTTCCAACTTTTTTTTTAAAATATAGAAAAATTATATAAGCACTTAACTCCTAAAACTTGTTCTTTCCCCTTATATTAAATGGTACAATCCATTTGAGTTATAGTAATGAGAATTAAATGAAAAATTTATAAGTGTTCCAAACACATAAAAGACACTAAAAAATGTTTTAAATGGTTTCCATTTCCTCCTGGACACCAACCTCCCTACACCGTACTTTGTCATTTGAGAGCCTAGGAAATATCAAGTGCTATTCAAATTTTTCCTTCTGTTTTTGTTTCTATTCATTTGTAATTAAGGCACATACACCTTTAAGTTGGCGATCAAAGTAAAGAGCTTATCAGTTCCCAAAGGGCTGATGAGATCATTGTTATAATAGTATATAGCACCTAGAACAGTGCCTGACACACAGTGGGTGTTCAATACATATATTTTTGTGAATGAACTAATACTGAAATAAGGATGATCCTTCAGATGGATAATTACAGAATGGACATGCTGTAAGTGTGAAAAAGTGGGCAGGTTTTATCCAATAAGAGTTTTGGAGTAATGTTTCCAAATGGGTGACTTCTAAGTGTTTTCATTCACTTATTCATTCATTCATTCATTCATTCATTCATTCAACTAGCATTCTACTGTGTGTCTACTATGTATGTATGTAAGAAAATATTAACAAGAAGATATCTGTGCCTCATGCTAGCACAATAAAACAATTATAAAAATAATTAGTAGGAGGATGTGTAAGATACTACATGAGTAACAGAAATAAACCACTATTTACCCAGTATGCCAGAATGGCATACCCAGTAGTGTGACACTAACTGAACTGCATGTGGAGGACTGGAGAGAGATAAGGCTCAACAATCTATACTTAGGGAGAGGCTAGATCATGAAAGGCTTTATATGTCAAACTGAGAGTCCTAAATTTTATCCTCTAGGGTAGTGCATGGGGTGCTATGAAGGGTTTTAATACAAAGAAAAGATACATATTTTAGGTTCACAAAGACCTGGATTGGACAGTTGAGGTATGAGAGAGAGAGAGAAATCAGCTAAGAAGTTATTAGAACAGTCTTCATGGGAAAGAGATTATAAATCATAATAAAGCTAGAACTAAGGCAATAGATGTGGTGTTAGAAAGAAAATGGGTTTGAGGGATATAACTAGATTAGGCTAGGTAAGAGAAATAAGAGAGAAGGAGGGCTAAGAATGAGTCATGGTTTTCTGACTTGGACTTCTGGGCAGGTGGTGAGGCCATTCCTGGAATAAAGAACAAAGATTATGATCTGCATGGGCGAGGGATATGGAATGGGCAGGGACAAGAGAAATCATTTTTTTAAAAGATTTTATTTATTTATTCGACAGACAGAGATCAAAAGCAGGCAGAGAAACAGTCAGAGAGAGAGAGGAGGAAGCAGGCTCCCTGCTGAGCAGAGAGCCCAACGCGGGGCTCGATCCCAGGACCCTGGGACCATGACCCAAGCCGAAGGCAGAGGCTTTAACCCACTGAGCCACCCAGGTGCCCCAAGAGAAATCATTTTTGGCCATAGTGAGCTTGAAGCATCCGTGAGACAAGTAAAGATATTTCTTTAACAGACCAAGGAAAGTAGAACACATAGAAAACTTAAGGATATAGGACAGGACAGGTAGGCCCATCAGTAATTCCTATCCTTAGGATATTTTCCCATCATCTTCAAAATTTCTTCGTATCTTTCAGTTCACCATTGTACATAAACTTCTATAATGATCACTGATTATTTACTTATTCAGAAACTTATAAAATGCATCCTCGAAAAACGTACCGTTATATTATCCTTTAATATAATTCATAGTAGTGCAAAAAATACGTTTCCTGCTGTGTACTTAGGAATAACTTTTACATTTTCCCTAAGGTTGAAATATTTAGCTATTGGCAGCCAGATGCCATGCTCATATTGACTTACTTCAGCAGGAGTTATTATTATTATTAGTGCAGATGCTCAGGTCAACTGGTAATTCACTCAGTGGAACCCACAGAAGGACAGCAAGGATGGCATGCAACATGCCTTGAGGACTGGGTGACTGCACTGCACAATGGACATGGGGCAGCAAACTGGGCACCAAACTATAGATGGACTGCAGAAGCACTGAAGGAAGTCATTACCATTTTGTGAAATTTGGGACTGGCTTGACAAAGATGAAGCCTGCTGATTTAAGACTGTATGTTCTTGGCAAATCATGGTGCTGCAGAATTTCACCAGCCATAGTGAAAAAAGTGGGGGAAGGGAATGGGAGGAGACCACAAAATCTGTGATATGATACATAAAATGTTAACTATTAGCTTTGCATCTTCTGAGAGTCACCAGATTGAAGCACGAATTTTGGATTTGGCTGGCAGATGGTGTACACAGACTTTTGGAGTAGGTTAGCATTTCATTTGGAAGTAGCAAGATTACATAGGACTATCACGGTAATTTAACACTCATAGAGATTTTAAAATTTATCCCTAAACCTGAGTTAAATGTGGCCCTACTTACATTTTTAAAGGCTCATAGAACAGAGTCTCACAGGATATAGTAATTCCTCTTAACTGTCTACAGGTCAGGTGTCAGTGTCTCCCTTCCCTGAAAATGTGGTTCACCCAAGAGAAAAAAGGCCAAAGGGAAGGAAAAACTAAACGCGGGGAGATGGCAGGTAGTGATGTCTCAATTCTTTGAATGGGACTTCTCTATTTACCAGCCTTCTCACTTCCTTCTATGGTCTGGACCTTGAATCACCTCCGCAGTCAGCCTGGTAGGGTCAAGCTAATCTCTGTTGACATCATCCTACTACTTCCCTTTTCAAATTCCAGTGAAGTTATGTGTTTCCTGTCCTATTTGACACCCTAGAGAAAGAATACAGGACGGTTAGTATCTAAATTTAGTCCAGCAGTAGTGTGTCTGAGTTTTCAGAGGAGAGATAAACAAAAACAGGTGACATTTCCAAGCCCTTCAAGAAAATGGGAAAAACAAAACAAAACCAACAAAAACCCAACCCAACCCAACCCTCCTGGGGTAAGTAAGTAGTAAGTAGGGAGAGCTTCAACAGTTTCATAGTAGGGAGAGGCCTGTTGGCCAGGCTCAGAAAATGGGCCAACTGAAGCATTTTCTTTTTCCTTAAAACCAGGAGGACGGCTTTGGTGGGTGGGGGGCGGGAATCCCTCAACAGTCTTGACTCAGCCACTGAAGTTCGGAGAGCCGGAGCCCTGACAGCCCCTTCCCCACGCCAAGCCGTGAAGGTGGCCGCAACTCCTCTTTGTCAAGCCGTTGGTTTCAACCACAGACAACAGAAGACCCTTGGGTGGGAGAGAGGTAAAACAGACGCCACTCACTAGCTCGCCCCCAGCGCGCGGGACTCGCCGCCCCACCTCCCCTCTGTGACCCCCGCGTCCTGCCTCGGGCGACCTGTTGGCAGGGAGCGTCACGTGACGCGGCCGGCCGCGCACGGCCCCCGGGCGGGCCTCCTGTTGCGCCCGCCGGGCGGGTTCCATCACGTAGCGCGCGGGCGCCGCCCCGCTCTTCCCTCGCGGAGCGAGGGAGGGCGGGCGTCGAAGAGGAAAGGGAAGGGAAAAGGGGCGGGAGAAGGAGACGGAGGGGCGGTGCCCGAGTCACGTGACCCGGGACAGCCCGGAAAGCTCCGAGGAGGAGCCTGGCGCCGCCATTTTCCTGCAGCTGCCTGTCCCTCTTGCCCTGCCCGGCTCCAGCTGACCAGGGAAGGGGTGGGCTGAGCTGAGGCGGGGGCAGGGGAGTGCCCGACACCGTGCCTGACCCCGCGGGTGACACGAGCCGGTTCTTTCCCGGCTGGGTGGCAGCGCGCGGCCCTGAGCCCCGCCCCAGGCCGGCAGGCGGAGAAGGAGCCGGTGGGGGTAGGGGGTGCGGTGGGGGGTGGGGGTCCTCCGGCGCTTGGGGGTCCCAGTCCCCGCCGGCTGCCGAGCGGGAGGGGTGGCGGAGGCACCGCAGAGATGTCCGGCCAGAGCTTGACGGACCGAATCACCGCCGCTCAGCACAGTGTCACCGGCTCCGCGGTATCCAAGACAGTATGCAAGGCCACGACCCACGAGATCATGGGGCCCAAGAAAAAACACCTGGACTGTGAGTGAAGCCGACCACGGCCCCTGTCCCCGCGACCCGCGTTCTTCCCTCCTCTTTTCTTACCCCTTCAGCTGCCTCTTCCTTCCCGTTGTCTTGTCTGGCACGGCGGGTCCTGTGCTGCTCCGAAGTGTGTTCTTTTTGCTGCCATCACACCTGCCTTCACGGCTTCCGTTCCCTGTCTAAAAATCCCTGATAAGCCACTCCCCCACCCCGGGTACCTAGAAGACCCTCGCTTTCCTGCCCGGCGCGCCACGAAACCCCATCACACTCGACCAACTTGCCTCTCCACCTAGCTTTTCACCTCCCCGCCGCCTCTGTCTACTGCAGCCTTCTGCTCTTTCGTACGACCCCCACCCCCGTCCCGTGCTGCCTAGTCGCCCTCTCCTGAGCGTCTCTCGGCTTGCTCCCGGTCTCACCGCCCCATTGTTTCCCCATTAGCCTTCGGGTTCCGTAAACGCCCGGTTCCGTGGACCTAGATCCCTGTTTCTCCGCAGTCCTGAAGGCTGTCTCCCTTGAAGTGATTCCCACTCCTTTGCTCCACTAGTCAGTCTCTTCTGTCCGTTTCTCTTCCAGCTTTCCTCTCCCCTTTGGGTTACATTTCTTTGCCTCTGTAGCTTCGGTTGGGTTCCTTCGTCTCATTTTATGTCAGACACATCAGACTCATTATCCGACTCTTAGCCCAGATTACTTACTTTGTGGGAATGAAAGTAAAGGTACTCCGTTTGGTGTAGGGAACGCTTTATGGGAAGTTGGGATTTTTAATTGCCTTTGGTGGAATTTAATCATTCTCTTTTCATGCTTTTTAGATAAGTTGTGAATGTCAGCCCCTCCCCTCCCCCGTGTTTCTTTTTCTAATGGGGTCTGGAAAAGGATTGGCTGATAGTGGTATCATTTCCTGGAACTGTTAACCCTGGCGGTTTGAATTTAGAAGGTTGAGTATGAAGTGTCGATTATTGGGATAAAAAAATGGATTAGTATCAAGCCTACAAGTAACCTACATCTCTTTAAAAATGCTAAAAAGGTGATTGATGATGCTTGAGTTTGGACTCCTTTTTAATTTAAGCTGGTTATCTCGGGGGACCAGCTTCTCTTATCCGGCGTAATATTACTCCATTCACTAAGTTACATACAATTACCGTAGCTTAACTCCTCCCAACTTTTTCCAAACCTGGAAGCCACTTGTAATATCCTCATTTTTCTTTCCTTTACCTGGAGGTACAAAGCTCAGTGGATTACTCAAGCTTTGACTCACTGGAGTGGCCTAAAACTTTTCAGGGAAAAAAAAACCTAGGGAAATAGGCACAATAATAAGTTCCTTTTTAAAATGGCAGCTGGGCACATTAGCCTGACTGACTTATTCTCATGAAAGTAACTTTGCTTTACTGTTTGGAACAAGAGTGATCAAGGCCTGAAAGGGAATTCACTGACAGTCCTGTTTTGATTTCTCTTTTGGACTTTGGCTGTAAGGTCTGCACTTTAAAGAAAAATGTACAAAATGTGAATTCTTCCAAGATAGTTTGCTCATGAAGTGCTGTTAGAACAAGTTATTGCTACAGACAAACCTATTATTCATTGTGACTGGTTCCTTCGCTGTGGAAAAGTTAAAAAAAAAAAAAGTCATTACTGCTTGGTTCTTCTCTAATGCACTGGTGGTGCAGGCTGCTTTTAACTCTTAGTCCTTGCCTGTTTAGAAAATGTAGAATATACTTAAATGGTGACACTTTTTTATATATGGAAAATTCTTTAAAATGAATTGTGAAACCATACGTGATTTTTTTTTATGATTATCTGATATTTGGAGTAGACAGTTTTACTCTTCACTTCCCTTCAAGTGACTGCTTGGTTTGCTATAGCTAATCTTATGGTTTGACCTGACACTGTTAATTCTTGTTGTTTTTTATTTTTCTTTTTAGTGATGGGGGGTAGGTGAAAAAACTACTTCTTACTGTAAGAACTGTTTTCCTCTAACTCACTTCAAAGTGATAAGTTATAACAAAAATATGTATAGCTTTCAGAAGTTTGCATTATTTCAAACATAGCAGTACTTTTAAACTTTTAACATGTTGCGAAGAAGGGTAGAAAATAGGTTAGAGTTAGGAGGGTGATGCTGGTGTTTTATTAGTGTTACTCTTTTCCTCTTGTAATATCAGCTACTGCAGATGCCAAATGGGATTAGGCTTGGAGAGTAAACTCAACATTTGTAGTTCTTTTCTACCACTGCTGTAAGCTCCCACCTTAGAACTTGAATATTCTTGGTAATGTGTGATTTTTTTTTTCTTTAAATCCATATAAGTTGCTACTACTCTTATCTAGTTCTTTAAAGGTTTTAAAATACTCTTTTCCCTATATAGTTTTAAATGCCCTTATAACAAGTTTTAAATAATGACATAAATTTATATTAACTGAAGAAGACTGGCCAATCAGTGGTTTTTCTAAACGCCTTCCTACCCACACACTTTAACATGCTTCCAGAAAATTAAAAGGGCTTTCACAGACAGTTCTGTGTCTTGACACCATGAACTTCAGGCTTTAATGTAGAGATAATTTTTTCTCTTCTAGGAATTTTTCTTTCTAGTGAAGGCTTATATCAGTTGCATGTTTTAATATCTTGAATGACTGTTACTCCGTTAGTTGAACTTAGTGAAAGCAATTTCTTTTTTTTTTTTTTAAAGATTTTATTTAGTTATTTGACCCAGAGAGAGAGAGAGAGAGAGAGAGATCATAAGTAGGCAGAGAGGCAGGCTCCCTGCTGAGCAGAGAGCCCAGATGTGGGGCTTGATCTGAGGACCCTGAGATCATGACCTGAGCCGAAGGAAGAGGCTTAACCCACTGAGCCAAGTGCCCTGCAATTTCATTTTTTAAATGTTAATGTATAACAAAAATATGCCCAGGACTGTTTTTCCCCCCATGGGCCTTTAGACTGTGGAGGTGGTTTCTGTGTACTTCGCAAGGTGTTTCCATATTAGGAAGTGATTATTATAATCTACGACTTAGGGCTTAATTTATACTACATTATATACTTATTTTAGAAAGATTTTTTGCTTTGCTTATGGGTGTCTGTAGGTAATAGTGTTAATTAGGGTCCCTCGTGTGAAGAGTTGTCCAATTTGAAACATAAATGTAAAAATGAACACGATTTGCATTTAGTTTCTGGCCTCTAATGGTCGTAATCAAGGTAGAAGAATAACAGTCCCTAAAATGGAAGGACTTCAGTTTGCCAGGCACTTACTGTTATCTAATTTAATCCTCTCTCATGGCTATGGGAGAGGCAAGCCATATGCTTAGGTAGTAGTTTCTAACTCCATTTAAAGAGGATATAGAATGCTTCAAACATCCATAATTAATTATTCAGATATAAACAAAACATAATTTTTATTTTTTATTTATTTTTAAAGAGAGGGTTAGAGGAAGGGCAGAGGGAGAGGAAGAGAGAGAATCTTAAGCAACTTCCATAGCCAAGCACATAGCCCAACACAGGGCTTGATCCCACGACTCTGATACGATGACCAGAGCAGAAATCAAGACTCTGGATGCTTGACTGACTGAGCTACTCAGGTGCCCCAAAACACAATCTTTAAAATTTATAAATTCTTAATTTAAAAACCATTATTATCTGACTTCATAACCTTTAGTCTTAATTTTGTTTTTTTGATAGGAATACTTAATTTTTTTATATATTTGTTTAATTTCCTGTCCTTGGGCATTTACATTCTAACATGTTGCACTGAAATACGGTCTTTATGTTAATGGTAATAATGGCTTCACTTTTTTTTTTTTTAAGATTTTATTTATTTATTTGACAGAGAGAGATCACAAGTAGGCAGAGAGGCAGGCAGAGACAGTGAGAGGGAAGCAGGCTCCCTGCTGAGCAGAGAGCCCGATGCGGGACTCGATTCCAGGACCCTGAGATCATGACCTGAGCTGAAGGCAGCGGCTTAACCCACTGAGCCACCCAGGTGCCCCTGGCTTCACTTTTTTTATCCGTATTTTTTCCCACTTAATTCCAGGGACGCTTCATTCCATCCATCATCTGCTTTATATCTTGAGAACAAATCAAGATCTTGTTCTTATTAAGAAGCATCCATTATTAGTGTATCTCTGTAGTAGATGTAATGTGGGATTTGTGTGTTGTGTGCTGGATCTATACCCTGCTTAAATTTAATTGTGGAAACAATTTTTTTGAAAGTTAAGAATTTGTGAATATATTGAATATGTAGAAGGTGGAATTTGTATTTGGGTTAGTGGTTTGTATAACCATTGAAAATGTATGTAAAATATCAAAAAGTACCTGAAATAATTACCTTTTTAATCAAATGTATTGATTTATGACTTCCATTGGGTGCTTAGTTGGCATATTGTTGAGAAGGTATCTGGTAACTGGGATCTGATTTGCAAGAAGGTGCATGTGAGGAAGAGATTAAGTGGGAAATCTGCCCCAAGATGTGTCATGTTTAGAAATAAAGTAACTGAGGCTTTCCAAATAGATCTTGTTTTAAAGAAGCAGTTGTTTCGTGGTTAACGTGTGGACTTATTATTCTTTCTCATAAGAATTAGCCATATGATTTATATTTTCCCTTTTCATTATTTAACCGATTCTGTCCCTTACTATTTAGTCTTTAATAGTTCTGAAATACAGAAAATGGCAATGGAGTCAAATAGGTCAAATGCCTGAGGTATGTAGCAGAACTACAGAAAAGTAATTTTTTTCCTCCTTGATATATACAGTTATGTATTTTTATATGTACTTTAAAAGAGAAACTCAGAAGAGAACTTAATATATAACCAGTTTGGTAGCTGCATTATTCATAATTAGCAAATTAATTCTAAAATATCTGCGAAAAGTACTTAGGCTTCACTAGTAGATTTGTTATTTTTAAAAATATTAGACTTCAGTCATCTATTTTTTAATCCTTATAGGAAGGCTTTTCATGTTCACTGTATATGTATCTGAATAATTTTTAAAGGTGTTTTCGTATCTAGAGTGGCAGATGAGGAGTAACCCTTCATAAGAGGTGACTAGGCTCCCCCCCCGCCCCCATTTGATTTGTGAAACACTTCTATGAAATATTTAATTAGATGTTTTAAAAGTACATTAATAGTAAAAAAGTAATCTTTTCTAATTAATTGTCAGAATTGCATTATTTTAAATAAAATTATTTCTTTTGACCCAGATTATCATTTAGAATATTTGATGTAAACGTTTACCATAATGCATAGAAAGAGCTTCTCTTCTGTTTCCTTTATTTCCAAAATGCTTAGTTTCAAGATTTCCCCTTTCAAATCAAAGATGTAAGAAAATAAACTTAAAGGCTTCTTGGCAAGAGGTTAGAACCCTACTAAGAAGAAATAGGGTTAGATTTTCAAAGTACAGCCTTAGTTAGTATTTGCTCTTCCTGTTCTTTTGGTGGCTGAAGTGGCATTTCCGTTACTTTGTGTTCTGTCTCCGTGTGTTCCCCATTAAACTGTTTTATACATTTCTCTAGAGAATTGAAATTTTTGGATTTGACCTTTTAGAATTTTATATGTTCATTGTGTATATGGTTCTTTTAATGGAGAAACATTTCTGGGTAATCAGATTTTACTAATGATAATTCTTTAGAAGGGAATTCTGATGAACTTGAATTTTTGTATTAACATGTTTAGAGTTGTAATTTGCCAGATTATGGGGATACAGTATTAAGGATTTTTCAAGTTATACTAGAACGTAGTGGCAGTACAAAATCCTTGTATTTATGCATTGATTGATTTTATATTTATTTAACTAATATTTATTTGTGTTTATTTTGTGTTGGGCACTCACTGTACTAAATACTTTTATTAACTTTATTCCTTTCAACAACTTTGGGAGCAAGGTTTTTATTATTATCACTGTTTTACTGAAGAAGCCGCTAAGTGCTGAGAAGTTCAGTAATTTGCTTAAGGTCATAATCAGAAGGAGGAGAACTAGGATTTGAGTTCAGGTATTCTAGCATCAGGTTTGTGTTTTCATCTCAGTGTGATGTTTTAGTAATGCTTTTCTGTTCCAGAGAATGAATAAACCATGTTCATTTATTCATGGCAGTAGTTCTTGAAATGAGGTCCTGGCACTTATGGGAGTCCAAAGACCCTTTCAGCTTATTTTTAATTTTTATTTATTTTTTATTTTTATTAAAATATTTTATTTATTTATTTGATAGAGATTACAAGTAGGCAGAGAGGCAGGCAGAGAGAGAGGAAGGGAAGCAGGTTCCCCAGTGAGCAGGGAGCCCGATGAGGGGCTCGATCCCAGGACCCTGAGATCATAACCTGAGCTGAAGGCAGAGGCTTTAACCCACTGAGCCACCCAGATGCCCCCCTTTCAGCTTATTTGTGAGGTCAAAACTGTAGTCATATCCTAAGACATTATTTGCCTTTTTTCATTTTTGGTTCTTTCATGGATGTACAGTGGAGTTTTCTAGGGCCTGATATTGCAACAAGATTGAATGTAGTAGCAGATATGATAATCCAACCGTTTTCTACTAAGCCAGGTAGTAAAAAGTTTTGCAAAAAGGTAAAACAGTACCGTTGTTCTAAATTCTAGTTTTGAAAAATGTAGTTACTTTTCATGAAAATTGTTAGCATGTGGGTGGGGAGGAATAGGGTGGCTGGGTTACGGACATTGGGGAGGGTATGTACTATGGTGAGTGCTGTGAATTGTGTTAAAAGACTGATGATTCACAGACCTGTACCCCTGAAGCAAATAATATATGTTAATAAAAAAATAAAATAAAATATAAAAAAAGAAAATTGTTAACATGGAATGAGATTTATTTTAAAAAGGATTAAGAGATGACTTCTCAGTTTTCAGTTTTAATCCCGAACACAGTAAATACTGATAGAGAAAATCCACATGAACAAAATCTTACCAGGATCCTCAATTTTTAAGATTGGAAAGGTTCTGAGACTAGTAAATGTAACCCTAAGGAAGAGTGTATATTAGGAAAAAAGGATACTCAGAGCAGAAGTAGATTTAAGAGGTCCTTTAGGGACACCTGGATGGCTCAGTTGGTTAAGTGGCTGCCTTAGGCTTAGGTCATGATCCCAGCGTCCTGGGATCGAGTCCTGCATCGGGCTCCTTGCTCGGTGGGGAGCCTGCTTCTCCCTCTCTCTCTCTGGCAAATAAATAAAATCTTAAAAAAAAAAAAAGAGGTCCTTTAAACTCTGAGTAATTTGGTAGGTAATAGTGACCCATCCTTAGGAGGACTTTGAGCAAAAGATGGGGCATTAATCCTTTTTGTCACACTGTTAAGTAGATTGGGAAGAAAGTGCAGTGTGACTTGGAAAGGAGACTGCTGGGGGCAAAAAGAGTCTACTAATTCTTTTCCTAAAAGGTCTTAATAAAGTTCATCATTAATTGGGACTCCTGATCCATTTTTCCTCACCTTTAAAAAAATTTTTTTTTATTTTTTAGAAACATCTAAACTATTCCTTTTCAGCCATGCACTTTAGTTACCAATTGTGCTAAAGTAAGTTCTTGACCCCCAGACTGTTAGCCTTTGCATATACCATTCTTTGGACACAAAATAGTTTCTTCTCTGTCAAAATAGATACCTCCCTCCTTTTAAACGTTTTAAAAACTAACTTGCATTCCTTAACACTCAAAGTAGCCTCTTTTTCTAAAGACATTATTGAATAAAAATTCCCCCTGGTCCTGTCATTTCAACCTTTTATCACCATTTAAAGTTTATAATTTTGTTTAAATTGGCTCCATAGCTCAGGGGTTAGAGCACTGGTCTTGTATAATTTTGTTTAAACTGTAGGTGGTATCATGCTTTTGTATATGTTTTGGGTTCATCTGTGTTTTCTCTGTAGAATAGGAACTGTATTTTTCTGTACTGTTCTGTATCTCTTCTCGAAGTACTTAATCAGTGACCCTTTGGGTGCTCAGTAAATATTGGATGATTACACATAATTTCTCTTCACAGGTCAGACTATTCCATGAACAACTTTGAGACAGTATAGAGATCTGTTGGTATAAACGTTCAATAATATTTTTATGGTGATTTTCTTAGTTGCAGTGCATGGTAATTACCTGATTTCAAAATTAAAAGTTGGTAGCACTGATTAAAAATATAAAAGATTGCTGTGTTTCATGGAACCCAGGAGGTGTTAAGAGGGTTAGTTTTGTTGAAATAGTAGATGATATCAAAATATTGTCTCAGAAAAAAATGGGGGTTGCAGTAAAACTGTGTTGAGGCATGTTTTTGAGAATCTGTTCTTGAAAGTAGAAATTTAAGAATTAAACGGGGGACCAGCAATAGATTTGAAATGTTTATCAGAGTTTCTTCCTCATACAACTCCAGGAGGTATTGTATTGTAATCTGTGTGCAGGGGGCTTCCAGAGTACTAACTGTATGGCAAACTCATTTTAGATGTCAGGAAGGATAAAGTACACTTAATAATGTCAAAATGCAAAAGGAAAGAAATGATTGTTTTAGAATGAATTTTTATGAGATATGAGGCAAATGTTGGAGAGGAGTAGTGATGGTATGATAGTAGGACCACCATCTCAGCTACAAGTTGATTCTAGGGGCAGGTGGGGATTGCTGAAAGTTTTCTCTGAACACTTGGAATTCTAGCAGTAATTTCCAAAATGGTGCTTATACTTTTAGTCATAAACTTCCTACTCGAAAGCATCCACGGGGCTCTGATTTTACTCAAGGGACACTTCTTCCAAGTGGTGGTTGAAGCAGCTAGCATTACTTACCAAATTTCTTCTCTCACTAAAGATTGTAGGTATACTGTACAAGTGACTTCATATTTATATTTAATGTATGTGTTTCTAGTGGTTATAGATCTCTTCATATGACTATAAGCTCTGAACAAGGGTTGTGGTATATGTATGTAATGTTAAAAATTTTATGTGTTGTAATAATCATTTATCTTGTGGATGCCTAAGAAATATGAATGCACTGTATTTTAAATACATCTAATATGTGAAAATCTTATTGTAATTCAAGTATATGCCAAAAACTAAGTAGCAGGATGGTATTCACATCGTTCACACAGGGTTGGCAGACCCCCTTTAAAAAAAAAAGAGAGAGATTTTATTTATTTATTTATCTTAGAGAGCAGGCACTTATGGGCATGCACGTGGACAGGGGGAGGAGCAGAGTGAGAGGGAGGGGTTAGAAACAGATTCCAGGCATCCCACAACCCTGAGAACATGACCTGAGCTGGAGCCAAGAGTCAGAATCCTGACTGACTGAGCCACCCAGGTGCCCCAGCAGACCTTTTAGATGTACTTGAAACAGTTTGCAGAAATCTGATTCATGCAAGATACTGAAAAATTTGAAATATTGTTTAATCCATATCTAATATGAGAAAGGGGGTTATAAGACAAAGTGCTTTTATTTTTTTTGGAACTTTTACAGTGAGAGGTAATTCATACAACATAAAATTCACCATTTTAAAGTATACAGTTCAGTGGTTTTTAGTATATTCAGTGTTGTATGCACCTGTCACCACTAATTCCAGAACATTTTCCATTGCCCTCAAGAGAAATCACATGTCTTTTAGCAGTCACTTCCATTTTTTTCCCCTACCCTCATTCTTTGGCAACCATTAATCTACCTTCTGTCTATGGATTTTCCTCTTTTGGGCATTTCATGTTAATGGAATCATGCATGTGTGGCCTTTTATGACTGACATCTTTGCCTTAGCTTTCAAGGTTTTCAAGGTTTATTTTTATAGCATATAACAGTAACTCATTTTTTTCTGTAACCTAATAATATTCCCTTGTGTGGATATGTCACATTCTGTTTATCCATTCATCCATTGATGGACATTGGGGTTGCTTACCTTTTGAAACCCATTAAGAGTAATACTGCTATGAACATTCCTGTACAAGTGTTGGTGTGAACATGTGTTTTTAGTTCTCTTGGGTGTATACCTAGGTGAAGAATTGCTAGGTCATATGGTTAATTATATTAAACTTTTGGAGAACTGACTGGACTTTTTTCCATAGCCACTGTACCATTTTACATTCCCAGCAGCAATGTATGAAACTTTCTTTCTTTCTTTCTATTTTATTTTATTTTTTTACATTTTGCCAACACTTACTATTTTCAGGTTTTTAAAAACTAAAAAAAATTATATTGTACCCATTCTATAAATCAATGTTAAGTGATATGTGATTTTGGTTTGCATTTCTCTAAGGACTAATGATGCTGAGCATCTTTTTATGTGCTTATTGACCTTGGTAGGTCTTTGAAAAAATGTCTGTTCAGATCCATTGCTCATTTTTTTTTAAGATTTTATTTATTCATTTGAGAGACAGATCACAAGCAGGCAGAGAGGCAGGCGAGAGAGAGAGAGAGAGAGAGGAGAAAGCAGGCTCCCCACGGAGCAGAGAGCCCGACGTGGGGCTCCATCCCAGGATCCTGGGATCATGACTCGAGCTGAAGGCAGAGGCTTTAACCCACTGAGCCACTCAGGCGCCCCTCTGCTCATTTTTAAATTTGATTCTTCATATATTTGAATACTAGAGGAGTTCTTTACATTTTCCAGATGCTGGATCTTCATATGATTTGGAAATCCTTTTTTTCCCATCCTGTGGTTTGCTTTTCCACTGTTTTTGTTATTGCCCTTTGATGTACAAACATTTTTAATTTTGAAGTTGCAACTTTTTTCCCCCTGATTGTGTTTTTGGTGTAATAGCTAAGAAACCAGGCTAATCTAAAATTATTCAGATTTATACCTAAACTACCCTTACAGAGCTTTATAGTTTTTAGCTCTTATGTTTAGGTTTGAACAATTATGAGTTAATTTTTGTATATTGTGTGAGAAGGCAGGGGAAATTAATTAAGGGAAATTAAGGATATTTTTTCCCTTATTTTGAAAGATTTTTTTTAAGATTCTCAATATAGTTTTTTAAGTATGTAGAGAGATAATACTTAGTTGCATATCAGTAAGCAGTTATTTTTGTCTACACAAAATAGTGTGTATGTTTCCATAGTATCTTGTACTTGCCTGTAAACACTATGTTGTTGTCATTTATAGCTTCTATGTTTACAATTATTTTCTTAAAGGGCCCTTGAGTATTATCTTTACTGTGCTACAAACAGCATATAGCATGTATGCAGCAAAAATATGCTGAATGAATAAAGGGGGAATGAGGGACGCCTGTGTGGCTCACTTGGTTAAGCGTCTGCCTTCGGCTTAGGTCATGATCCCAGAGTCCTGGGATGGAGTTCCACATCGGGCTCCTTGCTCAGCAGAGAGATTGCTTCTCCCTCTGCCTGCTGCTCCCCCTGCTTGTGTGCTTTCTCTCTCTCTCTGACAAATAATAAAAAAAACTTAAAGGGGGAATGAAATTTTCATTGGGGAGGGTTCTAACATGTTTTTAAACCGGCGTTAGGGTTTTTTAAATGAAGAGGATGATTACTGTAGAAGTAATAGACTTTGCTATGAGTAGTGGTTCTTTAAACTTCTTCTGTTTCCATGATGAAGTAAATTCTTTATTGGTTGAAGATGTGAGAAGTTATGGAAGTTGGGAAATAAACTTCCAGAGTTAGATTATGTAAAATTAAAGCAGTTTAACACAGTAAAATATTACTCATTGCAGGACCTACCTATAATTGGTATATTTAACTTCAAATAGATGAGTTCAAATTAGTCAAATCTTGGGTTTTCTTCTTTCCATTTTTTTTATAATTATTATTTGCTTATGCGTGATTATTAAAAAAGTGAATTCCAAGGCAGTCCTTGATTTTAAACTTAGTGTTATCTGTGATAGTCCACATCTCATAGCAGAATCCCATAAGGCCTTGTTTGCTAACCATTGTGTGCTTTGTTATTAAACATTGGCAAAACATTTAAAGTGCAGATAAAGATACCCAGAAGTGAAGTATATTACTTTAATAAGCTATGTTGAATGAGCCAAGCAATGACCTTAATTGGCTTTTTCCTACTATCCACTTAAGCTATGCCCTTTCTTTCCTGGTTTTAGAACTCTATGGTGAACTGTCTCTGAAAATCCAAATTAATTTGCTTTTGAAAAATGAAATATAGGTAAACCTTACTTTCTTTGTAAACCTAATGACCTAAGAGCTAATTATTTTGCATGACTTTTTTTTCCTTGGGGAAGGTCTGAGTAGAAGAAGTTTTAAGAGCAAATAAATGTATTTTTAAATTTTGTTTTATTAAAATTCTCTAGGAAACTATGAAAATCTTTTGCTTGCTCTGTGAGTAAGAATATGAAGCAAAATTTTGTTTGGTGCAAAAGGTGGAGTTCTGTTTAATGCTGAGCAGTACCAACAAAAACACTAGTCAGAAGCAGTTAGTGGGGTGCTGAGAGAAAGTCATCAAAATCTAGAAAAGAATGTAAAGTTGAATGACACAAAGAGCACGAGATCCAATAGTGAAAATGTGTAAACAAATAATTTTAATATGTCAAGATAAATATATACTTTTTATATAACATTTCAAAGTAGGGGCTGGAGTAAGTAGTTTTGAAGGTTAATCAAGCTTCATAGAGGAGCTGACAGGGATTTTAAGGTTGAATAGTTGTTTGCCAGATGGACAAAGGAGTTTCTTCTCAGTAGGTTGACACATGCAGTGACGTAGAGGCAAAAAAGAGCATTATGATGTGTTTGGGGAAGACTTTCAGTAGTACTTCCTGTGTGGTGGAATGCAGAATGTTAAAGAGAGAAATGGGGGTGGAGAGGGAGCCATTAAAGGTCTTACAGGGGCAGGAGTTACCTTGATAGATCTGGTCTCTTTAGCCCTCCTCCCCATGTCCTCATTTTAGAGTCCCCTTTCCTCCTCCTTATTAATAAGCTGCTTTCCTAGCTTTAGATGCCAGTGCTGTGGAATTGGGGAAGTGTTTTTTCCTTTTCGTAGGTAATTTGTGGTGGTAGGGTTATTGAAAGGGATAGGAAGAAAGAAATGCACAGTCTTTTTGACCATTTATGTAAGAGTTTATTTTTTTTTAAAGATTTTATTTATTTATTTGACAGATCACAAGTAGGCAGAGAAGCAGGTAGAGAGAGGAGGAAGCAGGCTCGCTGCTGAGCAGAGAACCTGATGTGGGGCTTGATCCCAGGACTGTGAGATGATGACCTGAGCCAAAGGCAGAGGTTTAACCCACTGAGCTATCCAGGCACCCCTGTGCAAGGGTTTAGATAAGCTTGTGATGTGAAATTGGACTTCTGAATATTGTTATACATAGTGGTTTGGGTTGCTAAATAAAATCCACTACACTGATCTCATGGCTTTTGTGGCTTTGTCTGGAATTGAGTTTTTTTGAATTCCAAATTTATGAATGAACTTAAACAGAAAATGTGATGATGGTCATTATGGATACAAAAGTTTTGATAAACCAGTTAAAAAAAAGTCAGTAAGATTCTTGGGGGCATGTTTGATTTATGTGATTTAACTGCTGAAATCTATTTATCTGCAAATGATACATTAATTATTAGTCATTCATAGATTTTTTAAAAAGATTTATTTATTTATTTGAGAGAGAGAGAGAATACAGGAGAGGGAAAGAGAGGAGCAGACTCCATGCTGAGCAGGGAGTTCGATGTGGGCGGAGAGTCCAGGACTTTGGGATAGTGACCTGAGCCAAAGGCAGACGCTTAACCAACTGAGCCACTCAGGCAGCCCAATCATTCATTGATTTTTTTTTTTAAGCTGGATCTCTACCAAATAAGAATTTATTAATCTTGTGGAAATTAATGAACTCATTAGCAATTGCATTTTGAGTGTTTACTGTGTATCTGAGTTACTGTGTTGAGATGTTTGAGAAATCCAAAAATGACATTTCTGATCATGTCCTCAGTCTAGTAGAGAATATGACATATACAGATAGTTGTTGTATTATCAGGCGATGTGAGATAAAGTTCTTATCAAATGACATTGAAAATCACAGGAGAGAAATATACTGCTTTTGATGAGGGGGAGAACTGGACCTTAAATGATAGGTAATCAGGAGCAGTAGGCATTTGAAGTGGAGGAAACAGCATGAGCAAACATTTGCAGGTAGGAGGGCTGGAAGTGTGTTTGGGAATGAAGGAGTCTGTTTAATCATGGAGTGTGAATGGGGTCCTTTGGGGCTTCAGGAGGGATAGGTTTGGGAGTAAGGAGAAGTACAGTGGGAACAAGAAGCTGCATTGTGGATGGAGTATGGATTTTAATCATAAACGTTAGATAATATCTCACCTCCATGTAGCTTTAGACTACTGTGGCTAAAGTTGGACCATAGAGCTGATTATCAAAATTATACTGTATCTTTATGTTCTTTCTCTAGTGTTAAATTATGGAAAACAAGGAGTCTTGCTGATCTTGAAGCTGAAAATGAGATTTTGCTGCTTCATGCTTTTTATATTAGCTTGATTATTATAGACTGCATTAATAGTGGCAATATCTGAGGTTTTGGGGATTTCTGAGTCCAAAGGTTGTGCAGGAATTATTGAAAAAGTCTTCTAAACAAATGATATATACCTAATTTTGATCTGGACATAGAGATTTTTAGGAAAGTTTAAGGAGACTCCAGGCTTAGGTGTTATACAAAATCTAATCAAATCAGTTTAATTAGGACATAACCTGCATTATGGGGATAATAGCTAATAAGATTTAAAGAATCCTTTCTGGGACGCCTGGGTGGCTCAGTTGGTTAAGCGGCTTCCTTAGGCTCAGGTCATGATCCCAGCGTCCTGGGATTGAGTCCCACATCGGGCTCCTTGCTCGGCAGGGAGCCTGCTTCTCCCTCTGCCTCTGCCTTCCACTCTGTCTGCCTGTGCTTGCTCTCTCGCTCTGACAAATAAATAAATAAAATCTTTAAAAAAAAAAAAATAAAGAATCCTGTCTTGAACCATAACATAATCCTTATAAAACCTATTGAGCATATAGTTTATTAACTGTGTTGTACATATACATAAATTGAGACACTGCTAGTAAAACAATATAGAGACTAAATTTAACACTAAAATGCAATGAAGAACCTTAAGTGGAAGTCAGGCAGTTTGAAGAACCTCTTACCTCACAGAGGACTTTTAGGGAAGAGGATATTGTCGGGAGAAAGTCTTTCTTTCAGAAGTATAATTTCATAAGTATGTAAAATTACATTTGCAAACAGCAACTTCCTGTACTTCTTAGAGTAAATTATTAATATGCTTCAAGGGGAATAATCGCTGAACTGATACATGGGAAGCCGCCACAGCTCCATTTGACCTAAGAAAATCCCTTACTCACTTAAATTGCTTATTTTCTAAATTGCCTCCCTGCTTTGCTGTTCTGTGGTGTTACATATGTGTGTCCTAGCTTTTGGGTTCTTGGCTTAGTAATTTGGAAACTAAGATATTGGATGGTTTCTGTTTGAGTTTTTGCTTCATTTTCCATTGGAATGTCCCACCTACCACTCTATCATTATTTTTTTTTTAAGATGGTATTAATTTATTTGATAGAGAGAGAGATCACAAGCAGGCAGTGAGAGAATGGGAAGCAGGCTCCCTGCTGAGAAGAGAGCCTGATGTGGGGCTTGATCCCAGGAACCCGAGTTCATGACCTGAGCTGAAGGCAGAGGCTCAACCCACTGAGTCACCCAGGCGCCCCTCCACTGTATCATTACTGAAAAACAATTTGAACTTGCATATCTTACTGTCATTAGGAGGAAGGGGCTGCATTGTTGAGTGTGGCTTTGTTTTAGGAGGAACTTGCCAACAAAAATGTGTCAGGATTGTAAATTGACACCTGAAAAGGGGTGAGGATGGGTAGTCACTTTTGATGTAGACTGAATGATCTACACTGGCTAATGTCTTGATAGCTGTTGATCATAATGGAAGATCAGTTGTGCATATATAATGGAGCATCACTAACAATGTATGCTCATATGTATAGTAACATCATCTTAAAATTATTTGGTTAAGTGATGAATGTGTGAATTATTTCTCAAACCTTATTTTTATCCCTTGACTTCATAGAAAGTTATCCATAGAAATCTAAGCATTATTGTTTCAAAGATTCTTAATTTATTTGCTTGTTGGAAGGACTTTGTTTCTGAAGTATACGTATACTGTATATATACTGAACTAGAACTCTAGAATAGGCGAAGTTTGCTTCAGTTCTTCTGATGAGCTGCTTACTCATGTTTGGTATCAATCTTTTTACTCAACAGTACTTGTACATGTAGCTAGTTTTCAGTTGACTTTAAATACTTGTCAAATACAGTGTGAGCTTTCTCTTTGGCCATCTTTTTACCTTTTGTGGCTTGAAATTAAATAAGATACTTATTGTTGTAGTTCAGAATAATCTTTAGTTGCATTCAATTTGTAATTATATGTAGGAAACTTGTTTAATAGTTGCTTGTACCTTTTCTAACTGGTGAGTTTGTCTGCAGATGCATCTTTGGAAAGAGAAAGGTGGGATTTTGGAAAGGTGTAGCATTTGTCTTAGGTGAGTAGCAAACAAAACCGATTTCACTAATTTTGGTTATTAGCTTTATTTCAGGTGATCTGTCATGGAAGGATTTGGTCTAGTTTTGATTTTATGAGGCCAGTGTGAATACTTGTTGGTAAATACAAAATTGAGTCTGTTGCTCTGCAGTTAAGTTGTTTTTAAAAATCGCATATTCAGGAGGGTTTTAGGATAGTTGACATTTGATCTTTTCATATGAAACAGGAGGAGAGACCTAGTTTGTTCTTCATATGATCACTTTTTCAGATTTGGAAGAGGTGATCATATTATCCTTGTGCCCATTTATACATTTAGAAGTAAAACTAGCTGTTTAATGACTGAGAAATTAAGGTTTAGTGGGCAGTATTTCTTCCTTTAGTTTTCTTTTTTCAGCATTAGCTTTTGTAACTTTTTTTGACCGACTATTTTGTATTAGTTACCAGGTTTGGAATTTGTGTTAGGTATTAATTCAGTATAAACTTTTAGACTTGGTTCAGTATAAACATTTATTTTTGTTCTTCATATTCTTACAAAGTATGTTTTGATTTGATGACTTAGAGTGGAACAAGGCATTATTTTCAAATTTTTCACACATCCCAGAAACATCCCACAACATACCTGAGTGGCAATAAAGAATGATCACAATTACTGAATTAGAACTGAGTTGCAACTGACGGCTAAGTTAGAGAGCTATTCATAGAGCTGCTCAGGAGGCTGAGACATTCCCTGACTGTTGAAAGTGCTGTGCAGGGTAAAAACCATTTCTTATTAGGAGATGGAAAACTTTTAAGCTGCTTCCTAACTTTGGGCTTGTAGACTTTACCTAGGAGTGCTTTTTTCTTTGAGTTTCTTCATCACAGTTGTGTTTTCCTAACTCGGTGACCAACCTGTAGGTTTTGAGGCCCACCCCCTTTTTTTTAAGTATTGGAAATGATTACATCTCTGGGTCAGATGACTGAAATGCTTTATGTGTTCCTCTCATGGTAAATCATGTAAGCCCTCCTCACCTGAAATCTGGTGAATCAACTTGGTTTTGTAACATAATTGGCTTTATAAAGCTTGTGTGTAAATTAAAGCTTACAATTTCTGAGGCACTTGGAGATGGAAATGTCCAAAGCTCTGAAACCTGTTCCTTGTGAACTTGGTTTGAGTGATGTGATGCCTTCCTTATACCTTGTCAACTTCAGTTGATTGTAGCCAGAACGAAGATGATGCTAATGAGCAGAAAATACTATGCCAAACAAGAAGGGGTTACAATCTGTACTGGGAGTTAGATTTGTGAGAGATAAGAAGAGAGGTGTATGAATTTTAGAATAGAGGTGATGACAAGACTCAAGCTACTTGGAATGAAGAGAGAGAATTGAGAGAAAATATTTGTGTATCTTTATCCCTCTGGTGGAAAGATGACTATTGTAAAGAATCTAATTTTGGCACAGCCACTGTATTGTGTTACATTAGATAGGCATGTATTTAAATCTTTACAAGGGAGGTAACAGAGCATCCCTTGCCCTGTCACAAGGCTATTGTAATAATCAGAAGACTGAAGATATGAAAGAACTTTGTAAAGTATAAAGAGATCTGCATGTATAAAGATTTTGCCACATATGCTTGTGACCACGGTTATATTTCCCAGTTGAAGAAACTGAGTTTCATAAACTTTTTTTTTTTTTTTTAAGATTTTACCCATTTATTTGTCAGAGAGAGAGAGAGCGAGCACAGGCAGACAGAGTGGCAGGCAGAGGCAGAGGGAGAAGCAGGCTCCCCGACGAGCAAGGAGCCCGATGCGGGACTCGATCCCAGGACGCTGGGATCATGACCTGAGACGAAGGCAGCTGCCCAACCAACTGAGCCACCCAGGCGTCCCGAGTTTCATGAACTTTTGAAGGAAGGTTGTATAGAAGTTACTGAGTTTGAGGTGGTTTCATAATACTCTATTGTATTGGAAAAGTGTTGAGGGAGAACTCATCAATAAAATAAGATACTAAGTAAAACTAACAAGATCAAATATTTCTAATACTGTTTTAAAGTTTTTAAAATATTCTAAGTATGCTTCTGTTCTATTTTGATAATTATTCCTATTTTTAAAAAGGATGAGTGGCTAATTCACATGCCTTGAAGTTATAATCATAAATAGTGAATCTGAAATTTGATTCTAGATCCTTTGCTCATTCTGATGTCACTTGATCTGTTATCATATAGTCTTAGCACATGAAAATGGACATGGATGGCACCATTCAAAGAAATGGGAGAGCCTAGAGCAGAACTTTAGTGATAGTGAGATTAGTATCTTCATCAGAACTCTTTGAAGCAGAGATTGGAAATGAGTAGTACTTAGGATAGACTAATGAATGTAAATCAGAAAAGAGCTCTAACAGGGAGAAATGAACTTTAAAAAATAGAAAAAAACAAAAATAGAAACCTCTTTTCCCCATCTGTCAATCTTATTCATTCTGGAAGGTATCCAATAGACCAGTGCAACAAAAAGGTGTAGTTAGTGGTCTCCAGTATTTGTCAAGTTTAGGGAGAATTCATACTTAAAACATAGTAGTTTTCATAGTAGATTTTTAGGTGGGTGGAAGGCCTGTTAGGGAGATTCTGTCATCATAGCAAAAGGAAAATTGGTGAAAGATTGATACTCTAGAAAAGGGAGAAAGGTAGTTGAATTTTTCTTTGCTACTTGACTAGACCACTTAAGATTTATATTGTCTTCTCATAACAAACCAAGGGGAAGATACAGTATCTCAGAAATTTAAGGGACTTTTTAGATACCCATCTACATTTAGAATATATAGATTTTAAAAATACATGTGATATTCTACCTAGAAATAGATAGCTGCTTGCATGAAAGCATCAACTAAGACTTTTCTCAGCTTTTTATTATTAGTATTGTTATCATTAGTACATAGAAGCAGAAGAACTAAATAAAAACCCACTGTAAGCATTATGTACAATATACGTTAAGTGTTAAATTGATTGTTTCTATATTCCCTAGCAGTAGAGGTCTGTTTGTCAGAATATCTTGTATTCTTAACTTACATTTATAAGTAATACCTTGTATTCTTAACTTAATTTTATACCTATACTTAGGGAGAATAAATCCATAATTTACCATGTAGTGTGCAGAATATGTTGTGATCATGTCAGCATTTAATAGAAGAGATAATCCTCAAAATATTGTCTTAAATTTTTGCTGTAGTATAATTAGGTTGATGACTTTAAACATAGATTTAATCAAATAATAACTTTATTTTGGAATTTAAATAAAACATACCAAATTTCCTATAGTCATACATAGTTCTGAAAAAGTTTTTTTTAGGGGCGCCTGGGTAGCTCAGTGGGTTAAAGCCTCTGCCTTCTGCTCAGGTCATGATCCCAGGGTCCTGGGATCGAGCCCCGCATTGGGCTCTCTGCTCAGCGGGGAGCCTGCTTCCCCCTCTCTCTGTCTCTCTACCTGCTTGTGATCTCTCTCTCTCTCTCTGTCAAATAAATAAAATATTAAAAAAATAAAGGTTTTTTTTAGATTAACAAACCGTTTATGGCAAAAGCTTAGATTAAAGATTCAAACTAGTGGGAGTTTTTTTTTTTTCCTTTAATTAACATTATTGAGGCATAATTTACATGGAATTTTTTTTTTAAGAGAATAGAACTGAATTCTTTTTTTTTTTTTTTATGATTTTATTTATTTATTTGTCAGAGAAAGAGAGTACGCGCACAAGCAAGGGGAGTAGCAGGCAGAGGCCAGAGAGAAGCAGGCTCCCTGCCAAGCAAGGAGCCTGACGTGGTACTCTATCCCAGGACCCTGAGGTCATGACCTGAGCCGAAGGCAGAGGCTTAACCCGCTGAGCCACCCAGACATTCCTTAAAGGCTTAAGTTTAAAACTTTTTAGGAAAAATACTTCTGCTTTTTCTTTTTTTTTCTTTCTTTTTTTCTTTTTTAAGATTTTATTTATTTATTTGTCAGAGAGAGAGAGAGAGCACGAGAGAGCGAGCACAGGCAGAGGCAGAGGGAGAAGCAGGCTCCCTGCCGAGCAAGGAGCCCGATATGGGACTCGATCCCAGGACGCTGGGATCATGACCCGAGCCGAAGGCAGCCGTTTAACCAGCTGAGCCACCCAGGCGTCCCACTTCTGCTTTTTCTTATGGTGATTTATTAATAATTATATTTTCCACTTATAGAGCATTATTTAAAAACTTAAAGCCATATAGATAGCTTATTATTTTGTGCTTATCTGTTTCTGGCTTTATTTGTCATTATTGTTTACAGCAGTTTGAAAAAAAGTTTTTAGAAATGGCCTTCATATGTTAATTGTTTAGAGGGGTCTTTTGATACCTACTTGCCAGAAGTGTGGGACTTAGTGAACTATTACTAGTAAATGGCTGGTGTAATTTTGATTCAGGGTCGCTTTTTTTAAAAAAGATATTTTTATTTATTTATTTGACAGAGAGAGAAAGAGTCCAAGTAGGCAGAGAGGCAGGCAGAGAGAGAGGGAGGGAAGCAGGCCCACTCCTGAGCAGAGAGCCAGATGTAGGCCTCGATCCCAGGACCCTGAGATCATGACCCAAGTGGAAGGCAGAGGCTTAACCCATTGAGCCACCCATGTGACCTAGGGTCGCTTTTGTTTAATTGTGAAGTATATGAATAAATAAATGAGATTTCCAGTCCCTACTTATTATCCACATAAAACTAGAAGCTTCGTAGAATCAACGAGACAAGATTCTGTTCAGTAAGACTTTGGTTTGGCAAGGATGAAGCAGACATGGGTGATGTAGAGTTAATAGAATACCTCCGTACTTCCCCCACTCTCTGGAAAATGTTAGTTGATCATGGTAGTCAGTTCTGTAGGCCTCCCGGCCACTTGTGACACACTACCATTTTTACTGTAATTTTTAAGTCTCCTTATCTAAAGACTCCTGATAATCATGTATAATTAGCAACCTCCCCAAAAACTTGTTCCATCCTACTTAAGTGCTAAGAAATGCTTAGTACTTACCATCATCTGACATATATTTGGTCATTTGTTTACTGATTGTTTCTCCGCACTAGTATCTGAGCTTCCTGATGGCAGCAGCTTTGTCCGCAGTTTCCTTTTTCTAAGTCCTAAGACTATTTGGCATATTACAGTATATGATGAATATTGTAGAATGTACAGAATTTCTACTTGTTCATACTAAGGTTTGCAATGCTGTAGGAAGATGGATCACAAAGATTCTGTTGCTCTAATTGCATCTGGGACATGAACTTGTGTTTTCTGGATGAGGTAGACTGTGGCAGAGAGTCTAACTACAATTCAGTATTCACTCTGACTAGGCAGAATTTAAACTGTTGAGAAAAGCCATGAAAATCCTTTGGGTTCCTCCTTACTTAACTTACATTTTATACCTGGACTGGACTGTGCAGTATAACTTTGCTATGGGAAGGACTTTTTGCCTGTTATTTCCATCCACACCCACTGATCTTTTGAGTGGAGAAATGGGCTTTTGTTTCACCTATAAATCTATAAATATTTATAGCATCATGTCACACATTGTGGAAGATAGGAGAAAACAAAAGATACCTGAATTTACTTGAACAGATCTTGATTACTTAAAACAGAAAAGGAAGGGGTGCCTGGGTGGCTCAATGGGTTAAAGCCTCTGCCTTCTGCTCCGGTTGTGGTCCCAGGGTCCTGGGATTGAGCCCTGCTTTGGGCTTTGTGCTCTGCGGGGAGCCTGCTTCCTCCTCTCTCTCTGCCTGCCTCTCTGCCTACTTGTGATCTCTCTCTGTCAAATAAATAAATAAATAAAATCTTAAAAAAAAAAAAAAGGAACACTCAGGGTGCTGTTGAGATTATATTCCTGATATTTTTGGATATAGAGGTGAAAATTTCTAGTATCTTCAACTTTCCAGAAGACCTTAGGTTGATTTTTAGAGAAGAAATTTGAGAATCATTTGCCTAGAGGTTTTTAAATTAAAAGGTGATTTTCTCAGGGTAAAATAAAAACAGAATCAGAGATTATTATTATTTTTTTTAAGATTTTATTTATTTATTTGTCAGAGAGAGAGAGCGTGAGCACAGGCAGACAGAGTGGCAGGCAGAGGCAGAGGGAGAAGCAGGCTCCCTTCCGAGCAAGGAGCCGGATGTGGGACTCGATCCCAGGATGCTGGGATCATGACCTGAGCCGAAGGCAGCCGCTCAACCAACTGAGCCACCCAGGCGTCCCAGAATCAGAGATTATTAATGTTAGGAAAATGCCCAAGGGTTGGGGGGTGAGAGGACAAATGAACAGAATGGAAGCTTGATTGTGTTTTAGGAGAAGGCTGAGGAAGAACCAGAATATAGCACCCCAGAAGGAAAAATGCAAATATGCCTGGAGTATGTGGTGGTAGTATATTAATTCCTTTGCTACATGTAGACTTTTATTAGGTCACTTAAAACTAGGGTGACATAGAATTTATATTCTGAACTGGGTCATTTTTGAGAGTGAAAGGATATGCTATCTGAATGGGACACTGGGACAACACGTGTAAACCAGAGCTGTTTCAGGAAAACCAGGACACTTAATCACCTCCTATTAATAACATACTTTTCTCCAGAATTAGTCCTTAGACCCCAGGTAATTTTTTTTTCCTATATGGTACTCTGAACTGCATTTGAGGAGCTTCTTAAACTTTGATTCCTGTCTGGTCTTGTTGGAAGGAAGGAATTCTTTTCATTTTTTCTTCTCCTGTGGACCATTTGGTAGGGTAAGTACAGTGTACTTATGATGAGTTTGTTGACTTTTTATTTTTCTTAGGAAATTATGTTTTGTGCATTTTTGATCCAGTGTTAGATTATTTTTAAGAATCCTTGTTATATCTCTGTAACTGGGCTGATGAAGTATTTGTAAGTTCTTAGAGTGTAATACAGAAAGTGAATTTTAATTTTGGCCTTTACTCTTAAATTACTTGATATTTATATAGTTTACTTTCGTACAGGTGGGGTGGTAATTCTGAAACTTCCAATCTTCAAAGAAGGGAAGAAAAACACCTTGTGCTTATATAGTGGATATATTATTTTTTTATGTTGGATCACTGTAATGGTTTCATTTTGTTTTCCTATAAATAAATCTTTTGTTATTCTTACATCAAGCAATGTATTTTTATTCTGTTAAGTAATTAACATCTTATATTCTGGTAAATTAAAAATTAATAGAAATAACAGTTGCCTTTGAGATAGTACTTACTAAAATATGATTCACCTCACCTCTGAGATCCTTCTTTGGAATCTGGGATGGGACTAGGGTGTCCAGGTTTGGAAATCACCACTTTGAAGCACTAGAATCCTAAACCGATTCAAAATTAAGGAGATAAACCTGAATCCCTCTAGTCTTGCTACAGTGGTATTGTTTTGCTGCACAGTCTGCCATCTAGTGGTAGGAATGCAGAATACACCAGAACACCAAGGAGAAGCCTGAAGTTTTCAGACTTTTTAATATTAAGTTAGCTTACATAGCAGGCTAAAAACATTTCGATAATGGGGGGGGGAAGAGAATGACCTTTTCACTTGAAAATATAAATCAGTAGTAGTGAATTCTGAGAGTGTTCAAAGAGTATTTTTTTTTTTTTTGTGGAGCATTTTTATGACTTAAACTTTCTTCTGCTCTTGTAAGATTTATGTATTTTTAACAGATTTGTTGGTGAAATGGCAAATGCATAAACAATGTAGATGATTTTAAGAGACAGTAGGTTGGACTGATTTGAAAAAGATACTTATGTATTGATTAAAATTTTAGAGCAACTTGTAATGATTCCATTAACTAAAATGATTTATTTGTACAGTTCAACAAACTTGGCTTGTGTTCAGCTATGACCTAAGTGGCTAAATTTCAGCTAGATAGTAACAGAGTATCTTAGGGTTGGCTTTGTTTACTTAGCTCCATCTGAATTCTTCCTGTTCTTAGGTAGTCAGTCCCTCTTGAGTTCCACTTACTTCCTCTCCTGCAGATACAGAGGAGGTCAGTCCTTGCTACTTTCTGAAGTGTTCTGAAAGCACCAACACTTGACACTTGGGTGGTCTATCCCACATACATTGCAGACTTAGAATACTATGTTCAAGTTTTATTTTTGTTTTTGTTTTGTTTTTGACAGAGTACAAGCTGGGGAAGTGGCAGGGAGAGGGAGAGGCAGACTCCCCACCGAGCAGTGGGAGACCCTTGTGGGACTCCCATCCCAGGACCCTGGGATCATGACCTGAGCTGAAGGCAACGGCTTAACCAACTGAGCCACCCAAGCGTCCTATGCTAAATTTTTTATTCCTCTTTTTAAAAAACTGGTTTCTTTGGGTGGCCTCCTTAAGCATATGAAATTAGCACTGAGGGGAGGTCTTTTTGGGTTAATGTATGTTCAAAAAAAAAAAAACAACAAAACGTTGTTTAAAATAAATAGGGGGGTATCTCAGTGGCTCAATGTAAGCCTCTCTCTTTAGCCCAGGTCATGATCTCAGGGTCCTGGGATGAAGCCCTGCATTGGGCTCTCTGCTCAGCAGGGAGCATGCTGCTCTGCCTACTTGTGATTGTTCTCTCTGTCAAATAAATAAATAAAATTTTAAAAAAGAAGAAAAATAATAAAATAAATAGGGATAGCCAGATAATGAGAGAATTTGTAATGGCTTGCTTATAGCAACTTTTGAATAGTTTTAAGGTGAGAAAACCTCTTGTTTTACATGGTGATTAAAAAAATCAGTCAAAAGGAAAGAAAAATTGGGGCACCTGGCTGGTTCGATCAGAAAAGCATGTGACTCTTGATCTCTTGATCTAGGTGTCATGAGTTTGAGCTCCACCACGGGTATAGAGATTACGTGAATAATTGTAACTTTAAAGAAAGGGAAAGAAAAACTTACTATGGCATAGACAGGTTAAATATAGCATGTACTATCATCAAAACGTTATCTTTACATTTCTTAGTTTTCATGTGTGAATCTTTTGTTCATTCATTTTGCAGAGAACCCAGTGTGACAAAAATAGCATATTTAGTTGTGCTAACAGATTGGTTTTTCCTGCAGCTGCAACTTATTTATTTTTTTTAGTAAGATGGACCTTTGCCTTTTTTTGTGGGTTCTGGAGATAATGTAAGGTTCATCTGCCATGGTGAGAGATTGAACTTGTGTTCACAGTATTGGCCTGCCTCTGGAGGAGTGGCTACCAGATTTTCAGCTGTTATACCATGCAGCTCTTGTGTGTGTACCATGTCGTCACATGCTTGAAGAAATAAAAGAACACATCAGGACTGTCCTTTCTGCCATTGATCATGGTATTCCCCAAAGGGCCTGGAATGTTCTTGTACACTGTGACTTAGCTCCTTTAGCTTCTTAGTGCTTTTATCAAAGCCATTTGGATATCTTTATTTCTTTTTAATACTTTGAAAATGTACCCTTTTCTCCTCTTTCAAATTATCTCATTCTTGTAATTTTCCCCCCAATCCTTGTTACTTGTTTGAAACACTCTATGATATGTGAGTTTTCCCCCAGTTTTTACCTTCACACCCAATTAATAAGTTGCTATAGGATTGCTATTTGCTGTGTGACGGGAGATGTGCTTAATGAGATTTGTAAAATTATGAATAGTTCTTTTACATGTTGATTGTGACTACCTGTTCATATATAGTTCAGTTGCTGAATAATTTTGGAAGCATTCAGTTCTTTTTGCATCAGCCTATTGAATATTGAGGCTCATCAGTATATATCAGACAATCTTATACATCTACAGTTTTTAAAAATGGAATCGTACTCTGTGATGTTCTTTAACATGGCTTTGATTTAATGTGCCATGAATATTTTCCCGTTAGCCTTTTTTGCTCTCTGTTTGTTGGCCTCGTAGTATTTCATTTTAAGACCGCTGTCTTTACCATTATTGAACATGTCCTCTTTCATTGTCACGTAGCTCCTTTAGCTTCAAAATACTTTATCAAAGCCACTGGGATATCCTTATTTCTTTTTAACACTTTGAAATGCACCCTTCTCTTTTCAGATTAACTCAATTCTTATTACTTCTACTGAACAGTCTGTAGTATGTAAGTCTTTTCCTAGTTTTTACTTTCACATCCAGTTAGTAAGTTGGTTAGATTTATTTCTTAACCCACTGAGCCACCCAGGCACTCCCTGGTTAGATTTATTTCTTAAAGTATATGCCAGTCTAAGAAGACCGTATTTCTGAATTAATTGTAATGGGGATTATATAAAAGTACAACCTTGTGTTTCACATGGAAGGACCCTGCAAACTATTAAGTTAAAATGGTAACATTTACATCTCAACCTTACACAAAAAAATAAGTGGAGGAGTAACATTTAAGAGTTTATTCCATTTCCTAGACATTTGACACTTATGGTAAGTGCTCTTTATATGAAATTATTTTGGCATAAGTCCCATTTCAACTTGTGTGGTTTTTTTTTTTAAAGATTTTATTTGTTTATTTGAGAGAAAGAATGAGAGAGAGAGAGAGCATGAGAGGAGGAGGGACACAGGGAGAGGCCAGGGAGCTGGATGTGGGACTCGATCCTAGGACTCCAGGCTCATGACCCGAGCCAAAGGCAGTCGCCCAACCAACTGAGCCACCCAGGCACCCTCAACTTGTGTGTGTGTGTGTGTGTGTGTGTTTTTTAAAGATTTTGTTTATTTATTTGACAGAGATCACAAGTAGGCAGAGAGGCAGGCAGAGAGAGAGGAAGGGAAGCAGGCTCCCTGCCGAGCAGAGAGCCCTGTGTGGGGCCCAGGTGCCCCTCAACTTGTGTGTTTTATAAATACTTTCAAATTTATGCTAAATGAGAAAAATGTTGCTGATATTTTTTTAAAAAGCAAAAGTTCAGAAACTTCTTCTCTACTGTTTCTTTTTCTTTCTTTCAAGATTTTATTTATTTGACAGAGGGAGAGACAGCGAGAAAGGGAATACAAGCAGGGGGAGAGGGAGAAGCATGCTCCCACTGAGCAGGGAGCCGGATGTGGGACTTGATCCTAAGATCCTGGGATCATGACCTGAGCCGAAGGCAGATAGATGCTAAATGACCCAGCCACTCAGCCACCCCTCCTCTACTATTTCTTGACTGTTGTTTTTGTTGCTGTTTCTTGATGAATAGTTGTTCCTACTGTTTGTAGTCCTACCCAGGAAAGATTTCAAAGATCTGATCAGTGAAGCAACATTTGATGATCCATTTAATTTGCCTTCCAGATTGAGTGTATCTCTAATTTTCTAGATGATTGAAGAAATGAGTCCTGTTAATGAAATTGTATCTTTCATAAGCTCAGAGTATACATCATACTCAAGAGTAAAAAGCTCAAATCCTTTCTTCCAAGACCAGGAACAAGATAAAGATGCAACTTCTATGCCACTTCTATTCCATGGTACTGGAAATCTTACCTAGAGCAACTAGGCAAGAAAAAGAAATAAAAAGCATCCACCTTGGAAAGAAAGAAGTAAAATGGTCACTGTTTCCAGATGACATGATATTATATAGAAGACCCTAAAGACTTCATCAAAAAACTTTTAACTAAAAAGTGAAGTCAGTAAAATTGCAGGATAAAAAAACACAAAAATCTGTTGCATTTCTTTGTAGTGGTAATTATCAGGAAAATAAAATAATCCCATTTATAGTTGCCTCAAAGAGAAGAAAATTCCTAGGAATAAACTTAAAGGAGATGAAAGACCTGTATATTGAAATCCACAGGGGTTAATAAAAGAATTTGAAGACACAAATATAAAGGTACCCTGTGCTCATGGATTGGAGAAATTAATGTCGTTAAAATATCCATGCTGTTCAAAGCAATCTACAGATTCCGTGCAATTTCTACCAAAATTCCAATGGGATTTTTTCAAAGAAATAAAACAACTAATTCTAAAATTTTACAAAAACAGCCAGATACACACACAGATAGCCAAAGCAGTCTTGAAAGAACAAAACCGGACACATCACACACTCTTCCTCATTTTAAACTATATTACAAAGCTTATAGTAATTAACAGAGTGTGGTATTGTCATAAAAGTAGGCATACCTAGATCAATGGAACAGAAAGAGAGCCTATGAATAAGCCTGAGTATATATGGTCAATTAGTTTATGACAGAGGAGCCAAGAATATACACTTGGGAAGGAATAGTTTCTTCAACAAATGGTTCTGGGAAACCTGGGCAGCCACATGGAAAATAATGAAACCTAACCACTTTCTTACACCATACACAAAAATGAGTTCAAAATGGGTTAAAGACTTGAATGTAAGACCTGAAACCATAAAACTCCTAGAAGAAAACATAGGTGGTAAACTCCCTGATATAGGTTTTGGTGGTGATTTTTTTGCATATGTGCTGCTAAAGCGAGCACAGTGATGATTTTTTTGAATCTGACACAAAAAGCAGAAGCAACGAAAACAAAACTAAGTGGGATTACATCATACTAAAAGACTTCTGCACAGCAAACCATTAAATTGAAAAAGCACCCTACTGAATGGGAGAAGATATTTGCATATCATACATTTGATAAGGGGTTAATATTTAAAATACATAAAGAACGCATACAGCTCAGTAGCAAAAAACAGTCCAGTTAAAATAATGGCTGAAGATCTGAATAGATCTTTTTTCCCCCCTCCAAAGAAAACATACAGATAGCCAACAGGAATGTAAAAAGGTGCTCAACATTATTAATCATCAGGGAAACACAAATGAAAACCATAGTGAGATATCACCTCATGCTTGTTGGCTAAATGATTATGACACATTGTGGGTTTTTTTGTCTTTGTTTTCATTTGTTTGTTTGTTTTTTAACTAATACTGTTTTTAGCCAAGTTTATTTATTAGAAAATCTACTTGGGTATCAGCATAGTTTTGATACATATAGTCCAGTGAATGCCTGTGTAGTTGGGAACTTGTTAACCCTCAACATTCTGCTAATGGTGCATGCCTGACTTGCTGTGGAAGTGGACACTAAGTGGCTTAAGTTTCTAAAGTTGGTGAATTCTGCCTTGGGAGATGTGTATAGGCTTGTGTGCTGTACTAAGAATATGGCTGTAAGATTAGTGAGGCCATCTGGTAATTGGTTACTCCTAAGTTTTTGATATTTTGCTGGACATTTTCCGTGAAAAAAATTGTATGTTTCCTTTTTGTTTTACATTGATTAGATATTTAAAACTTGCACTGAATTGGCTAATTGGGTATTCACTTGCTATATATGTTTCCAAGCACTCTTAACTTTTACAAAAATTTAATTCTGTTCATAAATTTGTCACTAGTAGTGAGTTTCTGTGACCTGACCTTTTGGAAAGTCTTACTTGTGTTAATACAGGTAATGTCTGCTTTACCTCAGACGTTGTTGGAGGGGGCCATATCAGAAAACGAAGTGGGAGTATTTTGTTTGTATAGTAGGGATTGGTTCCTTCCACTGTCTGGAAAAATGCTCTTATGTTTCTGTGATAGGCCTGTTTTCTTCCTGCATGTATGTACTAGAATCCTCATAAATTCTCATTTATACCTAATGCAAAGAATCTATATCCCATGTAGTAATTTTTTTTTGGTGTGGGGGTTAGGAATTATTAATAATATAATGTCAAGAAGGTATTTCAGTTTTTATATTCTTAAGGTAAATAACTAAAAGAAAATCCAAAGTGTGTTTCCATTTAGAACCCTTTTGATTGGCAAGGGAAATTTAATATCAAGTTTGTGGTTTATAAGAGCTGAAGTCTTCTGAATTGAGAATGGGAAAAACAGTAGCTTTCAAGATTCCCATGATATTTGTGGATTCTTTTTGTGTGTGTGTGTGTATGTGATTCTTGTTTGGAGTGATTTGCTTTTGGTTGGTCAGAGGTGGGATAACATTTTCCTTCATGTTGTTGCAGCTCAGACTTAGAAGCCTTTTCAAGCTGTTGTTGTAGTAGAGACATTGTGCAGAGGAAAAATTACTGCCTAGAGAACTGCTTGAGTTAAAATACTATAGGGTGGAGGCACCACTCAGTGGGTTGAGCCTCTACCTTCCGCTGAGGTCGTCATCCCAGGATCCTGGGATTGAGTCCCGCATGGGGGAGTCCCGCTTGGCAGGGAGCCTGCTTCCTCCTGTCTCTCTCTCTCTCTCTGCCTACTTGTGATCTCTCTGTCAAATAAATAAATAAAATCTTAAAATAAAATACTATAGGGGAAGTATATTTTGTAGAGTTGGTGTTAACGATTTAGTGTTTCTTCTCCCAGGAAAATTTGTATAACTTTGGTTTTGTGTTTCGTCTACTGTGGGTTCATAATCTCAGCATGAATTCTTATTTCTTTTTCCTTTTTAATGTGAAGTTCTATATTTTAGTTTCTGGAGTTATCTTCAGTTTTTATGTGGTCATTTCTAAAGTATATGATAGTTTTCATAAGCATTTTTTTAAAAAAAACCTTTATTTGTTAGATCCTCTCCCACCTGAAATTTGAAAATTTTTACATGTAATGTGCTCAGGTCTGTTTTTTATTCTTTTGACAGTAGCAGATTGCGCAGATAGTCAGAGATTGTTGGTTTTAGTCTATATAAAAAAATACCATTTTGGATGCTTATTTAAAAAGTCATGCTAGGACTGTCATATGCTTATTTAAATGAATGTATTTATTCAAAAAGTATGAGTGATCACGGTACACAAGGCACTATTCTGGGCCTTTGGGGATGCAGTAGAGACAAAACAGAGCTTTGCCCACATGGAACTTATATTTTAATTGAGAGAGAAAAACATTAAACGGATTAAGATGAGTTAGGTGGTAAATGCAGACAAAGTGAGTAAGGGTGGATAGTGAGGGTTTAGAGGTGGATAAGTGCCTTGAGACTTTGTTATTTTGTATAATTACTCAGAAGAGTTCATCTGATAAGGTGACATTTTTGCAAAGATCTATAAGAATAAAGTGTGGGAGCAAAAAGTGTAGATATCTGGGAGAAGAGTATTCTAGGCAGAAGGAACAGCAAGTGCTGAGGTAAGAGTTCTTGGCCTGTGGGAGGCATTGCAAAGGAGATGTCAGTGCAACAGAAGCAAAGTGATGCAGAGAGAGTGGATTACAAAGGCTTTCTGTAGTATTGGTAGAATATATATTCTAGTGTTATATGTAAAATCCTGTAGTTGTTGAAACTAATTTATACCTTTTGGTTCACTTAAGATCAGGCTCTTTCTGACTAGTGTAGCAGTTTATTACCTCTGTGATAAAGAGAATGGAAATTGCTAACAAATATGTTTGCAGTCTCCTTTTAAGGTCTCTCAAACTGTTAGAAGGTAATGATTTGGAAGCAAATAATTACAGTGTAGAATAATTCTATTACGTAGAATTATGTGCTAGCTTTAGTGACTGGAGGGCACCTTAGTATGTGAAGGGAAGACTTGATTCATTTTGAAGAATGAGCAAGAAGGTAAAGCTTCAAGTGTGAAACAGCAAGGTACATCACAGAAAACTGGGAAGTGGTTTTGTGTTGGAAGCGAAGATTCAAGAAAGAATATTGACAAGGATGAAATGTATGTCATCCTGTAAATAGTAGGGACGTCATTGAGGTTAAGCACTGAAAGTGTGGTATTGTAGATCATTCTGTGGTCAGTTTAGAGATTGGGGGTGTGAGGTGGGTGAGACCCCAAATCAGGTATCATCAGATAAGAAGCAGTCAGTCCAGCATTTCTTTGTGGGGACAGTTTTGGGAGGAGCATGTTTGTTTGTTTTTATTCATTTATTAAAGTAGCCTCTGTGCCCAATGTGGGGCTTGAACTCATGACCCTGAGATCAAGCGTCACATGCTCAATCAGGTAAGCCAGCCAGGTGGAACAGTTTTTAAACTGTGAAGTGCTAATTGTGCTTTGCAGGACAATTAATAATCTTCCTCGTCCTAGGTATTAAATGCCAGTAAAATCTCTCTGTGTTAATCTTCCTCCCTAATTTCTGAATACTTAGAGGATAGGTGGCTCCCCCTAGTTAAGAAATAAATAGAAATTAGGGGCACCTAGTTGGCTCATTCAGTGAAATGGCTGCTTTACTTCAGGTCATGATCTCAAAGAGTCCTGGGATTGACCCCATGTCCTGCTCTCTGCTCAGCAGGGAGCCTGCTTCTCCCTCTCCATCTGCCTACCCCTCTACCTGCTTGTGCTCGCCTTCTTTCTCTCTCAAATAAATAAAATCCTTAAAAATTGTTTTAAAAGCCCCAAATAAATAGAATTTAAACTCTGGCTTTGGCAGTGATAGTTGGATGGGGAGGAACAGGTAGAATTGCTGGAGATTACGAGACTTGATTACTGATGGGCTCTAGGGAGTGTATATGAATACAGAGAGGTTTGGAGCACCGTTGGGGTAATAGTGTGACAAGAAATTTTATGACAGTTTCAGTTTTGAAAACTAAAAAAAAATCAAAAACAAAAAAAATAAGATTCTGAGGAGTGTAAAATGACTTGATGCTGTCAAGGGGAAGTAACTAAGAACTGAATAACTTATCAAGACAGTTTCTGGAAGGATATAGAAAAATGCAAGATACAGCAAGATAGAGGAAAAAAGAAACTAAGAATATAACTTAAAATTGAGTTCAGAACTTGACCAGTGTGTTTGAAGTTTTAAAGGATTCAAAAAGAGCAAGACAAGTATGCCTTGGCCCCAGATTACTTTTTGAGGAACAGAGAGAAAGCTTAGCTTTGGAAATAAGGTGTACATGATATATTTAGTGCTGTAGGACAGGTATGACGTACTATTTAAGAAGAATCAGAGAAGGCAGAGATCAAGTTCTGTTTTTTTATTATCAGAAACTGAACCATACACACCAAAATAAAAGTACTATTTAATTTTTGTTGCAAGTATGAATTGTGAAAGCCTTGGATCATTCTTCTGTTCGTGGGTATTCTGTTTCGTGCTTTGTTCTTTAAGCAGGGTTGGCTAGGGTTAACTGCTTATCTAAAATTTATTTGCTTATCAAGTGTTACTTTGTATAATAATTGGGCCTGTTGGAACAGACATTTTTGAAAGATTGTAAGCAAATAAATGGTCACCTGGTGTTTCTTGCGATCAAGGCCAAGTTAGGTCACTTGAATTTTTATTTAATCATTATGTGCTGGAGAGTAAAAAGGCAAACTGCTTATGAGTCATGAATAACTTTAATTTCTTTCCCTTTATGGTAGTTAGCTGAGATACTTATATATTTTTATATATACTTTAAAACAACTCATTTCTTGGTCTTCCTCTCTATTCTCTAAATTGGATTGTATTTTTATTTTCTTCATTGAATTTGAAAATAATGTCTCTTGAGTAGATTGGAGGTAAAACTCTGAGGTCTCTTAAGAGCTGCCTCTCCCTCAGTTCTGGTGCTGAAACAATTGTGTTAGATCATTTTATAATAATGCTCTCCTGCTTAAAACATAAAATTTGAATGTACGTTGTTTAACTGTTCAGAGTAATAGCAAATGAAGTTCCTGGATCATTTCTTACTTGGAAATTTATGCAGCAAAAACTTGTTAGTTTCCAGTTTTATTTGTTAGTATTAGCTAGTTGATACCAACTGGTAACTGAGCTAACTCAGTAAAACTGAAGGGAGAGAAGAATGAAAATTTATATAAACAAACCGAGATATCCTGCCCACTCTCAGACCACATATCTGCTCTGTCTTTTTAATAATGCAAACACAGCATTCTAGGGAGATTATTAATAAGGTAGTTTGACCCTCAGCTTGTTTATGCTTCCATATATATAAGTTTTTTATTAAATGGTAAGGATGAATAATCCTAGCATTGTAGTTCTGAAGGTTTATGAGTATTTACAGAATTGAAAGTTCTTCAAGAATTCAGGTTCTTTGAAATAGCTCCTTTTGAGATAAATAGAATATTTGAGGGTGAATTGTTCTCAGAGGAAGTTTGGTTTATTTGTTGTTACTGATCATTTATGTGACCCTAATCAGTATCCTCTTAGCTTCTCAGTGGTCTCAATTGTTCTCCTAAGAGATTTTTTTTTTTTAAAGATTTTATTTATTTATTTGACAGAGATCACAAGTAGGCAGAGAGAGGAGGAAGCATGCTCCCTGCTGAGCAGAAAGCCTGATGCGGGGCTCTATCCCAGGACCCTGAGATCATGACCTGAGCCGAAGGCAGAGGCTTAACCCACTGAGCCACCCAAGGCGCCCCTCTTAATAGATTTTTAATAACTTCTCCTATCTGTTGTTGCTCCACTGTTAGGTTTTCCACTTGTCAGTGTGCACATCTGAAATTAGAAGTAAATTAAAGCCAGAGATTAAATCTTTTTTTTTTGTTGTTGTTGTTGTTTAATTGCAGACTTAATTCAGTGCACAAATGAGATGAATGTGAACATCCCACAGTTGGCAGACAGTTTATTTGAAAGAACTACTAACAGTAGTTGGGTGGTGGTCTTCAAATCTCTCATTACAACTCATCATTTGATGGTGTATGGAAATGAGGTAAGCCAAATTTTTAATTAAGTATACTGCTGTGATGACTGATGATTCAGCTTGATTCTCGCACTGAAATTTCAGGAACGACTTCAGCAACCAAATAATAACAGGTTAAAAGGGCGAAGTGACTAGGCAGAAATAGAATTGTAGATTGTACAATTCGAGGAGATGGTCTGTAAGTTGGGAATCGAAAGTGGGTCAAAGCACAGAGGATTTATAATAATGGGATCAAGAAACAGAGATTAATCTCTAAAGGTGGGTTCTGTAAGCAGCACTGGTCTTTGTAGGCCTTATGTGTAGACTGTATGTTTGTCTTTTTGCTTTATTGTGGCTCAGATGTCTATCTCATTTCATACAGTCTCTGGAACCACTTCACTTAGTTGAAAGCTATTATATTGAGGACGAAGATGGCATTTGCTGAGAAGGACTGTTTAAGGGTGCCTTAAGCAGAGGTGTGTTTGAAGTCTTCTTTGAAGTCTTCATTCCCCAAAAGGTTAACAAAAAGATGCGTAAGCTTTGCGTTTTATTTTTTTAATTTTTTTAATTTATTTATTTGTCAGAGAGAGAGGGAGAGAGAGCGAGCGAGCACAGGCAGACAGAGTGGCAGGCAGAGGCAGAGGGAGAAGCAGGCTCCCTGCCGAGCAAAGAGCCCGATGTGGGACTCATCCCAGGACGCTGGGATCATGACCTGAGCCAAAGGCAGCCGCCCAACCAACTGAGCCACCCAGGTGTCCCAGCTTTTGCATTTTAATGTTAGAGAGAAACGTCTTATTTTCCATGATAGCCTAGCAGCAGATTTTTTTTTTAAAGATTTTATTTATTTGACAGACAGAGATCACAAGTATGCAGAGAGGCAGGCAGAGAGAGAGGAAGGGAAGCAGGCTCCCAGCTGAGCAGAGAACCTGATGTGGGGCTCGATCCCAGAACCCTGGGATCATGACCTAAGTCGAAGGTAGAGTCTTTAACCCACTGAGCCACACAGGAGTCCCCATAGCAGCAGATTTTTAAATTCTTATATTAAATGGTTTTCTCAGCCCAGTTGAGTTAAAGTTGAGTAAAGTTAAAGTTGAGTAAAGTTGAGTTAAAGCGAACATTTAAAATTATGTTAAAAGAATATTTTAACGTGTGTAGATAAATCTACATTTAGTATGCACTTTAGAAAAATGCAGCCCATTGGTTGCTGAGAGATGGCTTCTGGAGACATGGGGAGGGACTTTAGTTATTGGTATTAGACTTCTGAGCATAATGACTTTCCGACATCCATCACTTTACTCATTTTGGGCTTTTCAGTGATAAAGCTCTGCTGTCAGCTTTGGCAGATACCAGTAAGCATCACTGAAGTTCAGAATTAAAGCAAGAATTTACCTATTTCATTGCAGCATTTAGCTTTTTTATATAACATGAAACCATAAGCTTTTCCATATTCTATGGCAGACATTTAATCAACTGAGCCACCTGGGGACCTTTTTTCTTGGGATATTTTAACACTTTTTTGCAACCAGTCATTTTAGGGTAAGTGATGAAATGTGAGCCTCCAATTTACAAATTGTTTTTCAAAATCCTAGCTTGTTAGTTTGAGGTGAAGGCAGATGAACAAGATTAGGGGAGTGATGGTGTATACCCTAATT